>JAUZST010027081.1:0-30310 GCA_034779995.1 Parotocinclus haroldoi | reverse complement strand
TTGTTCCCCCACAGCCATAGATAGGTATTACAGCAATCTACTGCCTATTATTAATAGAGAATATGTTCACTATCTATAGCATAAACTAAATTACAATTTAATGTCAAGCCTTATTCCTAGATTTTTATATCCTGAATCCCGTTAAGTTATCCCACCAGACAGAGTAGTCATATGAAAAGTTGCACAACAGAGAAGGTAAAATCATTTAGAACTAATGAGGTCTCATAATGAGTTATGAATGATATTAAAAGAACTTTGAAAATTCATAACAGAGGCATGTAGTTCCTCAAATAGTTCCATAGTTCTAGGGTGCAATCATAGGCATATATATATTGCAAGTGTATAATGGATTAATCCTATTTACATTACTTCTTATGGGCAAATTTGATTCTGACTTTGAAGAAAAAATGGTTCGAAAAGCTTTCTGGAACCAATTAAGTTTGAATACAGAGGTTTCACTGTATCTATTTTTCTTCTCATGTAAGCATTCATGCTAAATTCACTCACAATTTATTTGTCAGTAGAAAATCATAAAGGACAAATCAAAGAAACAGGAAAAGTCAAGGACTGAACAAGAAGCCTGTTTTATCATGAACTTACAATACCAGATTACACATAACCTCTTGTGTCTTAGCATGTGGTACTGTGTTCTCTAAGGGAAATGTTCTAGCTGCAAATAAGCAACATGCATATTTAAAAAGGAACTGAGAGAAAAATTGTACGCAGCCAAATTAGTAAATTAATTAATATTTAAGGTCATTTGTATTGTACTTTTAGAATTAAACTTTTGTAACGGTGCACCTCTGTCACATTTCACAGCCCCAGCCCCATTACAATGCAACTTAGGAGCCCCGGGCAAAAATGATTGGATACACGAATGAGTATATAAACCTAATGTTCACACATTACAAGACCTCTCATAGCAGATGGTTTTCTTTTTCTTTTTATATATTTAAAAGTATTTGTGGATTTCATTTCAGGGCAAGGGATTTCTTATTACATGTCTATTTGCTTTATAAAGGGTCCTGACCTCCCAAGCCCACTCTCAACTCAACCACTGAGTGTGGCTTTTAATACTCAAACCTAGACTGATAGGTTGAATAGGCTGAAACAGCCTACTATACTATTCATGTATATGCAAATTAACACACATATATTTGGCTTAAATGGCATTTTCACCCATTTCCATAATGAAATTCTGTTGACTTGGAATTTGAAAAAAAAAAAAAACATGTAGTCATTGTTGTCAAGTTCACCATCAGCAAAATCAAATCACTTGAGCACTTTAGGGATACATCATGGTGCTCTAAAAGAATGACTGGCTATGGAAGACTGTTGAGGTGTTTATGAGTGGAGCATGGTATGTGAAGGCCAACTGAGCTGAGCTATGCTCTGAGAGCAAAGCATTGTGGTTCAGTGGGCCCTCTGTGTACTGGAGCGCAGTGCTCTCATTGTTCTACAAGAAACACGAGCGCTGACTTACCCACTCCATTCACGTGCCTTCCGCTTTTAACACTCTGGTGCTCCGTTTTATACTCCTTCTGTTCGGAAAGAGAGAAAATGAAAGAGGGACAGAGAGAAAGACAGAGAGAGACAACAAGAGAGAAAGAGAGAGAACAGGGTGGGGCAGGGAGAAGCCTGGTGAAGTCACACTGCGAATGTTTCTCCATAAAGCAAGAATCTTTTGATTTTGACAAAATGTACTTGTAAATGCTAAAGTAAAGCCGCTCGGGTTTCACTTTAATGTTTACAAAATAGTTCGAAGCTGCAGTAGTCACCATACTGACAGTCTGTTGTGTTGCAGAGGCAAACAGTTTGAGCTAACAACCATAGAGACTTCATTTCCTAGAATGAAAAGAGTGGCAGCCGTGCTGCAGGATATTTAAGTGTCAAACACTGGCTCCCATTTCTGCATCACTAAAGAGGCACCAACAGTACAGTCCTTAAATTGGTGTGATTGAAGATATGAAATAAAAGATTATGAAAGTGAAAACCACATGAAGAGAATGCCAAAGACATTAGAAAAAGGTGAAGGTTTAGCAGTGAAAAAGGTGTTAAAGTCAAGATGAGAAGTTCCAACTGAGAGACGTGTAAAAAACAGGAATTTGGCGTAAGAAGCCAAAACAAACCAAGAGACACCATATCAAGTTTCCCATGTATGTACTTGCCCTGTTGTCAATTGACAGTGGTGTTGAGGTGGCACACTCACCCCTCCCTGGCTCAAATAACATGTTTTCTTTACTTTTTAAATTAATACAAATACAAAAAACTTTTTTGCATAGATTTATATGGCATGATGACTGTGACCTCACTGCAAGAAGGTCCTGGGTTCAATCCTAGGTGGAGCAGTCTCTGCGGAGTTTGCATGTCCTCCCTGTGTCTACATGTGTTTACTCCAGGTAATCCCAGAGTCCAAAAACATGTTTTAAGTTAACTGAAACCACTAAAGTGGCCCTGCATTGTGAATTTGTGTACGAGTGTGAATGTGCCGCACTTTGTGGGGTTGTCCCATCCAGTATCATGTAGATAAATAACTGCATGAATGAATGCCTTCCCATGTGATTTGTTAATGTTGTTGTAAGATTTGCCAACTTAATTGACTTGTATTACAATGTGCAGTAATACGTTATTTTAAATTGAGTTAATCCTGTTTAGTTCTTCAGTATCATACTTAATCCAGCAATGTTCTAAGTGCTGGTGTGAACTATGTAGTTATCATTTCATCCAAAAACAAATAAAAACTCTGAAAGAAATAATGTATAAGATAGGATAAATAATGCTGATGATTGGAGGATTGGGAGTATTTCAATTCCTGGGGGCTTGCTGGAATAACGGTCCTCTCCCGCAATTTAATTCAATTATGCGTTACATAATAGCTCCATAAAAGGATATTACTGCTGTCTCACTTTGTCTTTGTGCAAGGCTATAATCCTTAATATGTAATGAAAAGATTATATGACATCAAGGCTTTACATGATAGCATGTCCCTGACTGAGCTTGAGGTTGGTCAACCCTCTGGTGCTGCATAGAAATGAGCCACCAGTAAGTGTTAACTTCATGCAGTCACAAATCAAAACTTGCATTAGATTTCTTGTGCAGAAGCTATTTAAACGTGATAGGACTCACAAACACCAGTTCTCAAAATGCTATGAAAGACTGAGTGCCCTTATTTATACTGAACAAAAATATAAATGCAACACTTGTTTTTCCTCCCATTTTTCATGAGCTAAACTCTACTTACCTTGACTTTTTCTATTTACACAAAAGGATTATCCTTAAATATTGTTCATACAGATCCACCTCACAGGTGTGGCATATCAAGATGCTGATCAGAAAACATGATTAGTGGACAGGTGTATCTTAGGCTTGGCTTGGTTTTCAGATTCCATGACTTGTGTGCAGATCCTTGCATCATGGGGCATTATCATGCTGCAACATGAGGTGATGATTGTGGATGAATGGAACAACAACGGGCCTCAAGATCTTATCACTGTATCCCTGTGCATTCAAAATGCCATCATAAAATGCACCTGTGTTCATTGTTAATAAAATATGCCCACTCATACCATAACCCCACTGTCACCATGGGCCATTCACAATGGTGACATCAGCAAACTGCTCATTCACACAACGCCATACACAAAGTCTGCCATCTACTCTGTATGTTAAAAAATGGGATTCAGCCATAAAGAGAATACCTTTCTGATGTGTCATACACCATCAAATGTGAACATTTGCACACTCAGGTCAGTTATGATGATAAACTGCCTTCAGGAGGAAGACGAGCAAGTACATGAGCTTTCCTGAGCCTGTTTCTGACAGTTTGTGCAGACATTCTTTGGTTATGCAAACCAGGTTCTTGTAGCAGCTGTCCGGGTGGTTGCTCAGATGATTTGGGAGTTGAAGATGCTGGAAGTGGAGTTCCTGGACTGGTGTGGCTATGGTTGTGAAGCCGTTTAGGTACTGCAAAATTCTCTAAATCATTTTCGGAGACAGTTTACGGTAGAGAAATGAACATTTAATTCATGGGCAACAGCTCTGGTGGACATTCCTGCAGTCAGCATGCCAATTGAATCTTCCCTCAAAACTTGTGACATGTGGCATAGCGCCGTGTGATAAAACTACACAATTCAGAATGACCTTTTATAATGGCCAAAGATACACCTGTGCAATAATCATGCTGTTGAATCTGTGAACAATATTTGAGAGAAAAAGACCATTTTGTGTGCATAGAACAAAGTGCTCTTTGAGTTCAGCTCATGAAAAATGGGATATGGAGAAATTGGATTTTTTTTGTTCTGTAAATATAAACGAACAAAAAAGAAACAATTTGGACAGCCAGGGGTATTTTACACCTTGGATGCACAACATTTGTCACAAGACAATAAAATAAGGTGTGTGCTGTTTAATAACCCCATTATGTTGTGTCAACCACAATGTTGACTAAACATCAGGGTGGAGCTAATGGATTCCAATTCTGACACGGCTGGGCCCTTGAGTATTACCCTTAACCTACATTTGCTGGGAATGTATCAATTGCAAGTTGCTCAGGATAAGGCTGTCTGCTAAATTATATAAATGTAAACGAATGAGTACTACCTACAATAGGACAGGCACAAACACCTTCATTTATAGCTTGTTCCAAATAAGTAGGGGAAGGTCATACACGCAAACATGAGTAACTTGCACAAAAATGTGTTTCTAAACACATCAACCAAGTTCAGCAATCACATTTGAACAATATTTAGTCCAAAAGTGAGGGTGCGGGCGTGCGCACACACACACACACACACACACACACACACACACACACACACACACACACACACACACACACACTCCTTAAACTCCTGCCTTACTTTGTGGACCTCCTGTTGAGGTGACCTACAGAATGCATCTATAACACTCCTGACTTTAGCATAAGCACAATGCCTCTGTTTTAGGTGAGTGGGTTGCTTTAATTGACCATGACAACATGAATTGGCAATGTTGGTTGTTACTAGGGGATGCCTGTTCATGCTTAGTGCCTCTAAACAAGGCCCCCTTCATTCACTTTTCCAACAGGACAACCATGAGCTCTTATATTTTGGAAGCAGGGGATAATCTAGAGGAAGGAGAGCTAGCAGGTGCTGATCTAATGTTTGATTTACAATCTCTGTTTATGTATTTATTGTAATTATTTAATCTATTTGGTGCCATGCAGATCCAAGGACATTCCATGGTTCAGTTCAATACATAAAACAAGCTCACAGGTCAGACTGGGTAGTATAATAGGCCCCAAGTGAGTGTGTGATGACCTGTGATGGATTGGTGATTGCTAAATATACAGGATAAACCAGTCATAGGATCGTCACATTGTGATGAATTTTGTGTTTGTATTTATTATTCAACAATAATAAATTGCGCAATAAATACAGTTCGTCATGAAAGCAATGTTCATATGATCAGTAAGTGTCACTATTTGTCAGTTTTCTCAGTATGTTTGGTAAAAGATAGAGAATTGTTAATAATTGCTTTATTGTAGCGGCTCAAGCTCATCAATAAAAAACAGCAGGAGTTGCACTTGCCAAATACCAGCTGTGAATTACAATAACTAAGTACAGCATACTTTTTTCTCCAAACACATTATATAGACACGTGATCGGTATTTAAAAAGGATTTGCACAGCATTGACAAGGCTTTGAGGCTGGCTAAGAGGGTTCAAGATGCAAAGCTCACTCTAATCACCAGGAAGTCGATATCAATGAGCTTACAGGCAATGAGAGTCAATCTGTGTTTGGAAAGACTCAACACAGCTCAATGCTGGAACCAAGGCTATACCAGTGAAAATGAAGATTTACTGTACAGCCTGTTGGATGTTAAATGACAGACGATTTATTTTCTTGGATTCAATTACAAAGCTACTAGGTTTAGTGCTGTGTTTAAAATATAATCATAATGTATGATAGATCCATGACTAAGAATAGAGTTATAATGATGGTAAAATAAGGTGTATGGAGAAATTAACCTATGGAAAAAGCATTAGCCCTCATTTGCCATATGATACCAGTGCTGTGCTCTCAGCGCTCAGAAGTGAACTGCAGAACTCTAATGCTAATGGTAGTGGAACTGACATGACGGTCAGAAGGGATATTGGAGAGATGGTTCGGTACTTTTCTGCAGATTGAGATCATAGGCAGTTTGTAATTGTTGAGAGAATAATTATCTAGAAACATTTCTAAATTTTTTGCACGATAGTATCGTAGTATTAAATCATTGCATTATTAAGTCAAAGTCAAATTTATTTCTATAGAACTTATTACAGTGGTGCATTTAGTGTTCATGAACGTGTTCTGTGGTCTAGGCATACTAATAGTTTTTTTTATTGCTATACACACAATGTGACAGAGAAATTGTGACATTTCTAAAAGTTGTAGTTCTAAGTAAGGGAAATCTCGTTTCCATGCTCCTGGAGCCAATCCATGACTCTTGTGATCCTTGTGTATCCTAGGGTGGCCTAGATGCTAATTGAATAAATAAATTGTATTATTAGATGTTACAGGGCTAGGGTGAAGTGCAGGGTGCACCAAGCTATGATAGACAAAGCTAGATGCTAACACAGAATACACAGAGCCTGTACTCTATAACAGTCTTCCTGACATCATGCAAAATATAAAACACAAGTGATAGGCAATGGAGACAACAAGGAAATCGCTCTATATAACAGACAGGGGCTATGTGGCTAAGCTAACACAAACAGTAAGTCAGTTCTCACAGTGAGACAAAGTTCAAAGATACACTAGGTTAGAATACACAGAGTAAGACTGCACGGAAAAAAAATGCAACATTCCTTATTTTTTATTTGAGAGTATGAACCCAATATACAAAAATTAGGAGATATTTAATTATGGGGTATTTCATTTTGAAGTTTTCCCTTAATTTTTGTGATCTGTAAATTTCATATTTTATCTGGTAAACTTTACTCAATTGTTAATAAACATTCATTAATGCCTTACACACCAGTAATATGTTTTAAAAATAGTCAGGGCAATTGAAAAACTATTGAGTGCACTTTAGGGCTAGAAATGAGGTAAAAAAAAGAAAACAGACCAGGTAACAACATGACAACGAATGAATACATTGAATCCCACAAAGGAAATGGAGAACATACACTACATTCAATTAGGGGATATTTATTTTTTATGATCAATATTATAAGATAGCAGAGTTGGCTGTGACTGTGGAAAGGATCTGAAGGAAGTCATGCAGGATAAGGTCGCTCCTAGTTCTGCTTATCATCTTGACACTGGCATCAACAGCACCTACATTGTGCTGTACCAGGGACTGGGAAGCTACCAAGAGACCAGCGTAACTTCAAAGGACTTACAAGACGTTACGGCAGAGATTGGTTGGTCTGCATTAGGGAACAATCTTCAAAGCAAATCTGGCTTGAAGACCAAGGTAGCAAGAAACCTTATCTAAAAAAGTGAAACTCTGATTGATTTAGGGGGCAAAATTTGGCAATGAATGTATAAAAAAATCTTAAAATTTGGTTATCATTAGCCTCTATTAATATTAATATCAATAACACAGTGCAGGGATATTAGTTAATAGTATAGACTCGCATAATTTAAAGTAATATAACTGAGCAACATCTATGGAATTTAAATCAAAGCTGCTATCAAATGGTGCTGAACGCAGGTCACGGCTAAAGCAATCTCATGTCTCCAAACAGCCAGGATAGCCAAGCGTGAAGTGTGCTAGATTACCTCAAGAATGCCTCATTGTTTCCCAAGCCAACCTAGACACCACCACCCACCTGCCTGGGTCCAGTTACAAGATCAGGCCCTTTCTGTTCTGATCTCAGCCATATTTTATTTACTCTGTTGCATCCTGTTGATAACCAGCAAACAAAAAGACTTTTTATAGATTTAGGTCTTATGATCTCTGGTCATTAGCTCAAGCTTCTTGGGTTTCCCAGACAACATGAACAATTAGCAGAGGCCACACAGAGGGGGCACAGTCTGCTAATTATGCAGGCAGAAACACATAATACAGGTAGAGAGCTGTAAGGTGGTGTAGCAATGCTGGCCCATACTAACAATGAGAGGAAAGTATAAAAACATACTAATATATACACAATAATGAAGGTGTCACAGTTTTCCAAAGTTTGTATTGGAAAGATTAATATGGCCTATTATAAGAATTATGGATGCTACATATGAGCATTACTCCCTGAAACAGAACTTCAGAGCTAGTTGTGTGCAAAAGGATAACCACTGGAATCAAATGATGTATGAGAGGATCAGATTTTAATCTACTGTAGACCAAACTGGCATCTAATAAGAGGGTGTGTTTCGTTATATCGGGTTCAAAGATGAAATTAATGCAATGCAATTTCGGCAATTTCAAAACACTTAAAATGCCCCAAAGGGAGCAATCTATACTTTGTGTTTTTATTCTGGTTTCGTATGGAGTAGACTGGGTATCGTTCTTGTCAGCTCTATTAGTAATAATTTAGTAATTTACTTTTAGCTCTTTTTTATTTAGTAATTTCTATTACTTAATGATGCCAGAAATAATTTAATATTTCTATCTAGTACCAAGTTGGCCCCTTTTGCCTTCAGGACTTCCTTAATTCCTTGTGTTGCAGATCCATCAAGGTGCTGGAAGCATTCCTTGGTGTCGTTGGTAAATAATGACATGCTAGCTTTGTACAGTTGCTAAATATTTGCTAGAGAATAAATCAGCTTACATGGAGGTCTAAGAAGGAAAAGGACCCATTTTATTAAAATATTTTATGAAGTAGTGTATAGAATATTATATTTAATACAGATGTGTATGTATGTAATGTTGATATGTATATTGGGGACTGTAACTAAAAGTGCAACATAGTTTGGTAAATTAGTTTTATGAACCCCCCTTTTTTAATAGTTTTATTACTAATATGTATTACATTTCACTGGCTTTATTCCTTAATTTTGGTACATTTTTGTATTACTTCATTATTGCTTACTAATAATTTACTTTAGTAAATGTTATGTAGTTATGTAATTTAATGTTTTACTATATTACCAGCATTTACTGGGTGCTTTAAATGTCTTATTATTAAATAAGTTAATATTAAAGTATGTATATACACACTATAAAGTACAGTACATTAACCAAAAGCTAAAACAGTCCATACGTTCATTATCATTTAAAGTCATTTAAAAGAATGAAAATTGATAGACTATTACAATCCAATCAGTTGTGTATTAAGGGTCTTGCTGTGGGGATTTGAACCTTGGACCTTCTGGTTCATAGGCCAGTACCATCCATTCCTGCATTACAGGCCAGGAACACGTTCCGAAAATAGTGAGGATGGGGACAATTTACTAATAATAAAAAGAAACAGACCCAGAGCATGATAACATGAGTGAATACGTCGAGGCTCAAGAACGAAAAGGAGATTTTTTTTCTCACAAAAATGTGGGTATATTTCATTAGGGAAGATTTCATCTTAAAATATCCCTTAATTTTTGTGAGCAGTATATAAAGGAAGCAGAGTTGGCTGTGGATATGCAATGGGAAAATGGTCAGATGGTCATGCAGTATCTTATCCACCAGGCTACTACAATCTCTTGTGGGGTTGGGTACATCTTCAAGCACCACTGTATATATTTTTCTGGATTTCTAACAAAAACATAAGAATAAGGCATGAATGCATTCAGTAATATCTTTGAAAAAAGAATGGAATCTGCTTATACCAATTCAGGGCCATGAGGAGCCGGGGTCCAACTGACAGCACTGGGTGCTTGATTATAGGAATCTTATTATATATTGTAACGTTTTATTTATTTGTGACAATTTCATTATTAAATTATTTTAAAATCTAAAAACGTTAAATTCTTTATACATTTTATTTCTTTATTGTGTTTTATTTATTTTTTATTTTTTTGTGAACAATGAATTAAGACCAGACGATGCAATATGATCGGAATGCTGCAGTCTTCCAAGACACTTCCTTCCCACGTAGACTAAATCTGCCCCCTTGTGGCCAATGCTTGATTCCAAAGTCTGAGTCTGTTCTGCTTCTAACTCTTGAACTCAACAATCTATGGCTTATCTATATATGGGAAAATGTGGACTGCTCACACTCTCTCTGGGAGTTGGACTCCTGCTCCATGATCACACCAAGGGAACTAATGAAGAAGTTGAAACACGTTAGAGAGTACAAGCTAAGTGAATGATCTTCATCTCTTAGACCTTTCTCTTATCATAATCAGTGAAATGGTTTGTACATTCAAGCGATAACCTGGAACACTGAAAGATGAACCTGGGATGGAGGATGGCTTGAGAACATCACCCATGTGAATGCTTAAGTGTCTAGTGTACAGTCTGATAAAGAAGGAAGAAGGAAGTAATTATGTCAGAACATGTAAGCGTTATGCTTATGTATTTAGCATTTAGAATTAGGTTTTTATTTCCTGGCATGGTGTAAAGCATACCATAGTTGCAGCAAGGCCTGCATGAGTGAAAGCAAATACTGAAATAGAAATAACGAGAGTTTCAGAGTTTAAGAACACACGTTTAGAGGAAAAAAAAAGAAATCAAAATGAATGTGTTCCTCTAGTAACAGTAATAGTGTGAAAACTATAACATCAAATGGGTCCATAGAAAAACAGAATTACTGAAGTTTAGAGTTAGCTAGACACAAAAGAGAACGTTACCTGTGGAACCACTACACTGTTTTACTTAACCAGAACTGTAGGATTGCCCATCTTGAGACAAAATTATGGAGTTTAAATAAGATAAACTGAGAAAAAAAACGATTTAGTCATGAAAGAGTTTATGAAAGAAATGAAAACCATTTATGTTTCAAGGATAAAATCTAAGCAAATATTTCACACATTACATCCGAAGCAGTGATGATTTCTGCCTTAGTTCATCATTATATTTCCTTTACCTTCCTGTAACTGGGCATTTTATAGTTAGTTCTTTGTCTTAGTTGTCATTCTGAATGCCAGCTGTCTACGTTTTCCCCACCATCACTCCTGTTCCCATATATAGGTGGAATAATGCCTCACCATCACCAAGTCCTCAGATGGCAAATTGAAACACATCCTTACACTGAACCCTGCTCCAGGTAGTGAAGCCAGAGTGCACAGTACACACAATCAAAACACCCAAGCATATATATACATTAACAAATTATATCCTCAAAAGTCCTTCCTCTTCAGGACCTCTTAGGGACATTTTCACAGATTCACAGGTCCACCACTTTTCTCTTTCAGCATGACAAAGGACGGTTCATAAACTAAATGGTATGCTAGGTTTGGTGCTTTCAAACTTTGCTGGCCTGCACAGAGCCATGACCTTTCAGAAACGTGTATCTGGATGGTCGTGAATTAATGCAGCCAATCTGCAGTGCTTTCTTTTTGGACATGATGCTCATATTAGGTGTATAATTAATGTAATGAAATCTTCTATTTTGTAAACAACAGCATAGAACAATGCAGCATGGAAATGGAGATGACAAGGCTCTTGATGATAGTGAAACCACCAATGAATACACTATGATAATGATAGCAGGAGTTTTTGGACACTTTACAGTGTTCATCAGGAACTCTTTGTTGAAATAACACACAGTGTTGAATGCATTTCTGATTACGGGTTCGTAAAGGAATTCAGGGATCTGTTTTTGATGGTGGCTTTGTTTAAATACATTATTTTAAGCTTGCATTTACAATTCATATCATATTGTGTCAGCATGTTCAAATTATCCAGCACTAAGCAAAGCCATTAATTTGGGAACAGAATATAAATGTCTCATTCTTCCTATCTTACAATCACCAAGCTGATTGGAGGCACCACACACTTCTGGTAAGTACATGTTTGAACAAATTTAAACACGTCATTATAAACCTTCTGGAAAATAATATATTGGGAGGAAATGTATTATCTGACAAGAAACACACTGCCTTTAAAAAAAAGGCAGCAGTGTTGAGCTGAAGCAGGACATTATTTCTTTCCACCTTGCACCTACTGCCATGAAGGGTCATACTGGGGTTTACTCATTAGTCATGAATAATGCAAGATTCAAATGATTTAATTGCATCAATCATTTGATATACCCCATTTAAACTACTAAATTAAATGTAAACACTTCTTAAATCTCACCCAGTAATATTTTTAGAACGCCTAATGGATCATTTGGAAGGGATTTTCTCAGTCTGGCTTAATCTGCTTTCGTGCACTGGGCCTTTAGAACTGAAAGCTTATAGCTCGACACAGCAGTCAGTGAATCACATGCACCTGTGCAACAAGTCCAGTTACATTTTAAATTCCCATTTTAAACACAAAAACTCTCAAGCTGGAAATGAATTACCAAATTAGGCAATATTAAGTGATTAAGAGATAAATGGCTGCATACAAAAGCGCTGACTAATCCCTTGTAGGACTTAAAACAGTATTATTTTGTGATGACTGTAGCCTTCCAAAGAATTATTCAGAGACTGCCGTTGATTTACTCAGGTTTCCAGTCTAAACAGCCCTCGCTAAAGTTATTTAGTCTTACAATCAGTAACTCGATATCTCTAATGCTGATATGTAAACACAAATATTAATACATCATGTAAGAACCTCTTCAAAACATTACATTGTGAAAGTCAGAAAATCATATTACAGCAAGTTTTCACAAGCACACTACTGGGACGTTCATATAAAAAAAAAATGCTGCTGTACTCAGGCAAACAGACTGGCAGTCCCAAAGCCCAGACTTGTGAATTAATTAATTCTACAGGAGGATAAGGACCCCTAGCACACTTATCTGGCTGCATTTCATTTCTAATTTCAAGACATGAGTGCTACAATAAAGCAGTAAAAGGTATTATGTTAAAAACACAGGAAATGCAGACTTGTAATATGCTAAAAGGGAAACCTAAGAAATCAGGGCTGACAATGATTTGTTCATCTTCCAAACGCAAAATGAATCAGAAAATATTTTCCCTGCCAACACAAAGTGGACGAGCAATTAATATGACTTCCTGTACTTCAAAGAAGGCACACTTATAAGCTCAAATACAAGAATATATTTTGGAATGAATATGAAGTGACTAAAAATGAAAAAATGATGTTATTTCATTACACAAGATCATCATGAAAGCAAATGAAAAAAAAGTTGTTTTATTACGCAAAAAAGATGCAAACACAATCGCGATCGAGTGGCAAGTGATATAATCATGGGGGTGAACAGAAACATGTCAGACTGGACTTGAGTGCCCCCACATTCACTGACCTACTGTACTTTTCAGTAGGGTGTATGGTTACTGAAATCACAGTGATGGGTTCAGTTCGGCCAGATGTTTCTTGTGGAATTTTGTGAGGAGTCTATTTTCCACGGTTAGACATGTCTACTTCAGTTGCGTGCCACTGATGGCAACAGAACAACTCAAACAAGGACTGCCCCAAATGCCAGACAATCCAATGTTACAACCCCAATTTTCTGATGTATTTTTCCAAAAACATTTGTTCCAAAAAGTGGCACAAATATTATGTTTAATATTTAACAAGATACTAACACACACAACTACCCAAACACAAAATAGCCGCATTGCAAATGACTTTCTGTTGTTGTATATTATTTGGCTATAGAATGTATGTATTTATAAAGAGATTTGGTCTATGATCATTCTTTAACATAATAAAGGTGAAACTGAACATGGTTTTTCAATGTCTACAAACATCTGCATGGTGTCCATAGTTTTTGGGCGGAAAGAAAACATGACTGATGGTATGGCTACCATGGTTCTACCACGGTATATTAATGTCACATCAGCAGCTGTTTATGACAGAAACTAATTTACATTGCTACACAGTAAAAAAAAAATTAAATACAATTTTTTGTTGATGTTTATATGGTATAATAAAATACAATTATTATTACATTAACGCATTCCACATGTTTTTTTTTTAACTTTTGACTTTGACAGATACAGCCAGTTTAAGAACAGATGTATTTATCGTTTTATCAATTTTGCCTTTAGTCCTGATGCTCCATCATGCTGCAAAAACGTTGTTCACCTCCAAATTGGTCCTGGATCATTGGGAAAAGTTGCTCTTGCTGGATGTTCTGATAACATTCCTTATTCAGTGTTCTTAGGTTACATTTTGAGTGAGCCACTGGATGCGAATCAACTCCATACATGAATGGTCTCTGCTGGCATGATACAGGACTAATGGTAGCACCTTTTCTTCTCCGGACAATCATTTTTCCACATGTATTCTTGCAGAATGTCAGTCTGTCCCTTAAAGTGGTTTTCCTTGCTGCCCTCCTCGACACCAAGCAGTCCTCCAAAAGCCTTTGTCTCACTGTACGTTCAGATGCACTCACTTCCTGCCCTCTGCGATTCCTAAACAAACTCTGTACTGGTGGTGAAATGATTTTGTAGCTGCATCCTTTTTAGGAGATGGTCCTGTCACTTGCTTGACTTTCTTGGGGGCCCTGAATCCTTCTTCACTGCAATTGAACCACTCTCCTTTAAGTTGTATGACTGAATCAATGGGTGCTATCATACAAGCAGAAATGTATTTTCCTCTGAAACACTTTTGATGCAATATAATGATGACTGCCTGTGTTTCCTTTCAGGTAACCATGGTTACCATGGTAAAAGAAGCAAACGGTCTTCTCTTCTAATCAGCTTGCTTGACCTCATTAACCATTTCTCCCGAGCTAACATGATCATCACTGAAATGATGTTAGCAGGTCATGTTATGGAGTTGAAATGCAGTACTCTTCACAAGCTAGAGGTAATACAAATTGGTACAATAAGCACCAAAATGTGTACCATTCTCAAAATGTTTGGCTACAACTGAAGTGTGTGCTATATCAAAACCTACATGTTCATATTAAAATTCTACATGCTGCACTTAATGAACTTTTGTAATTAGAATAATTGAATGCAATTTGGATGAGTTTTGTATGAGTATTGTAAATAAAATAACCACTGAGAACCTGTTAGCCACATTTCACCTCAGAAAATCTTCTGGATTATCTGGATGTTGAGAAGGCAAATAACAGTACTTTAGGTCACACAAAAGTTGTGAAGAGAGTATCACCTTTGCCCCCCTAAGCCCACCACTCAGATCCTGCAGAACTACATAGATATAAATAAAGTGGACAGTTTAACTTGGTCTTTGGGACTTTGTGAAATATAAGCAGAGGGGTGGAAGTACTAACACTGTAATGCGTATTCAAGTTATTCAACTTGTGCCAAGCTGCCTGGAAGCTGTCACAGTGACAAACTTACAGTTCTGACATTTCAGCACTCTTGAACGGGTTACCATCTTACTCCCTTGCTCTCTCCCTCTAAATTTCACTTGGCTTTTTTAGGTGCCTACTACCACCTCATTTGTTGTGTCCCTGGCTTGGATCCCATGTGAGGAAACTTAATTTTTCAGGCCAACCTTTAATGCTTTTCCCCCATTGCATTTTTGTTCTCCAAACTTAGCACAGTCTATTTATTTTTCTTATCTATTGGGTTTTCCTACAATTTGCTCCCCAGGACAGTAGCAAAGCAAGCGCTGCCATACGTTTCTAGGCCATAGGTGCCACTGTTTCAGTAGCAGCAAGGCAATTTCTCATCTGCCCTCTTCTTTTTCAGATAGAACTGCGGTCTCAGGGCTCCAGCGTCACAGATGCAATATTTTTCTGAAAATGTGCATGTTAGAAACCCAGTCAGTCACATTTTTGCAAACGTATGACGTTCCGATGTTCCAAGATTTTGACCCAAGCATACCAGCGCTGCTATTGAGTATAAGGATATTCAAAAATGAAATATGCGCTCATTTTTGTAAGCAGTGTAGTAACACAGGCACATTTTAATGAGACATGATAAGAGGAAAACCTTAAATGTACACGGAGGCTAAAAAGAGGAAAATATAAGCCTTCTCTTTGAGATTATTTGTTTAGCACATCTAGCTGGCAAGCGAACCAAGTGATAAAATTAATTAATGAACGCAGACACATAACAACCTGTGCAATGTAATTTTGCTCATTTTATTTTATTTTGTCTTCCGCATAACCCAAATTGTATACTTATGTATGAACAAACTATTTTAAAACAAAATACATTTAAATGATTGGAAAATTATCTTTAATCATTTAGAATGTTTTACGATTAAACAATGACACTGATTCCTGTTAACAGATTTTCATATTTTTTTAGGTAAGTGGGACTGTGGTAGCCTAGCGGTTAAGGTAATGGACTCTGGATCTAATGGTCCAGGGTTCAAATTACACCTCTGCCAGGCTGCCACAGTTGAGTCTTTAAGTAAGGCCATTGCTTGAACTGTAAGTACTGTAACTGTAAGTAAATCTAATTGGAATGAATGATCTTTGTTGGAGTCTGTACTGTGAACAATTCACTGGAAAGTATTTAGTCCCAACAACAATTACTCAGCTTAATATGGCCTTTACATCATGTGTGACAAGGATGTGCTACTTTTGCATTGAATCGGACAGTTTCAGTCCTGGCTTGTGCCAGTGCTTGTGCCGCACTGGAATCTCATGAATTTCAGCTCATCATTCACTATAAATGCATACTGAGGAAAAGGGAAAATGAGAGCAGGATAGAGAAGTAGCAGGACCTAAACATTTGGGGTGATTTCCTCGTGCAAACAAAAAAAATATTCTGTTCACAAAAATTAGGGGGTACTTCAAAATTAAATATCCCATAATTAAATATCTTTTATTTTTTGTGAGCAGTGTAAGAGCATATAACAAGCATGGTGTTTGAGGAATTTCCTAAAGAAATGGCCGAATGAGGCCACGGGAGGACATATGTCAAAATAAAATAAAATCTTTGAAGCAAAGTTTAAAGAAACCAATAATTCAACCCAAAGAAGTGGCCAGTCTTCCATTAGAGTTGACTCTTGTCGATCTATGGATCATGTGATCTGCCATTTGCTTTACACTTAAATGGGATGTAGTAAGAAGCTGCTTGCATATCCCATAATCCTGTAACCCTCTCAAGAGCACTTGTCAGCTGTCAACGGCAGCCCTTAGCACTGAGTCATGCTTAAACCATGACACCCAGCCCACATACATAAGACCCATCACATTGTATTTGGGAATATTTGTATATATAGTTGCTCTGATAGAGATATTGGCATGAGCTAATCAAAAGCTACAGGGTATGAATGGTGTGAGGAATAGCACAACCATGTTATTAACGTTTCATATGCTGCCATCAGTCATCACAAGTCCACTATACAGTGACATCTAACCATTACTGGTAACTGTGATCGCTACCATTGTGTCATATGTGACTTATACATTTTGCCTTTTACACATAACACATTCTGGTACTGACAGTATATTAGGAAACTGACACTATGCTTTCCATAGCGCACATTTCCTTCATGACACTGGAGTGCACGTCACATATTATGACCTCATAACTAATAACAGTGACAACACATTTATGACAGTGTGTCAGCCATGACATCACATGGGGTTGTTTTTCTTGTTAGATGTCTCTTTATCGTCATTAAGAAGCACCAGAATTACACTGGGCTATGCTAATGATGTTTTAACATGAGCTTTTATATCAACAGCCTTATGTCCCATGATGCAAATGACGGATGGCACAACCATGTCACAACTTGACAGTTTCTACCCTAACCTAATAAACACCAGTTTTTGGCAAAGTGTTGACAAAATGGGCAAATCACATCATCTTTTGTGTTTTCATGTCCAGCAAACAAACAGGCCATGGTTCTTTTAACCAGCAGGCTAACACCCATTAGATTAAACAGCTCTTTAAGAAAGACACTTACTTACTTTCTTTCCATAAGAAGCCCCCATACTGGCCAGGTAGATTCTGATCTCTCGTGTCTTCCTGCTCTGCTCAGAGATCAAGAACTCTCAGATCAGCAAAAAGAAAGGGAGGGACAAGGAAAGATTCTTCTCTCTGCCCCTTGGCACCTTGTCAGCAGTGAGGGAAGTCATCAGGTGGTAATATGCGGAAACATCACAACCATCTGGGTATATTTCCAACCTGGCTAGAACGGTCACTGCACCCAGCAGATCAACCCGAGGCAATGTGGGACTAAAGATTTACAGAATATATAAATGTCTGTTGTGGGCTACTATTTTTAGAGGACCACTGTCCTCTAGTTTTCTTTAAGTATCTACAGAGGAGATTATCCACACGGTTAGTGACTGAAGAGAATGCCTTGGGGGACGTCTTCAAGCTGCAGAGTCACTAGAAGTCACCTGGTGTCGACACAGAAGCATGGAGTCACAGGAAAATCTCCAAAGACACTCCCCCCAGGAGCTGATGTAGTAGAGCTGGGCATGGTGGGTCAAGCAGGAAAAGGCCCCGTTAATAAAAGCTGTACAAGCTATTTTACCTTGGGTGCAACATTTTATTGAACCTCATTTCTGCCGAAAAGCTACTTGCACAATTCTTCAGTCTGATAATGCTCAGGCTGGTGAGATCTCTCATTTTAGGGCGCTAACCTTGACCATGAGTCTATGAAGAATCTTTGTTACTAAGAGGCAAACGTTCCCTAGAAGAAACTTTTCTTATCATCACCTTATTTGTTTGCAGAAAAGTAACGGTGAAAAATACTGGATTATCTCTTCAAGAGCAAGGACAGCAGTGATTATTTTTCATGCTAGTCTTATAAAAGCTCTTTATAATTATTTTGTGTTAACCTTGTCACGCTATCTTTTCACAGTTTTTCAGCTGAAGAACTGATGTGATGCCTTCTTCATTTTACTGGCACATACAATATTGTGAAGTATTGCTGTCATAAGAATCAGCATTCTTTAGAAATACACATACTTACTCTTTACCTAACAATGGCATTAGCATGGTTACTGGTGTTCACTAGATACTTATGCTGTAAGCTTTTACATTTTCGATCAGGTGGTTTTGAAGGCCTCATCTTACCCTTCGGCTCGCCTTTAGGTTGCCTTTGTACTCTGTATACCAACCCCTAGCAGATTTCTATAACTCGAGAGAATGTGAGGGCTGCCATCTGGTGGATATGGACCTTAACAACAATATAGGCTTGGTCTTCAAATTAGCCGCAGTATCAATATAGTATGCACATACTTTGCTACATTTGAATAATAATCCATAGATTACTGACTTACTTGTCTTATTAGCTTCATTTTATTAATGTACATCCAGTCCTACATTTCATGTCTTTGGGACATCCAAAAAAAATGCAACATTTGTGATAATGGTAAATTAGGATTGGAAATTGTGTTTTAGAACCTAAGTAATGATTCTGAAATTTGTTGAAATAATGATTTCAAACAAGTGATGTCAACAGGTGTTTGGAACCATGAATTGGTATAAAAAGCAGTACCTGAGAAAAGCTTTGAGGAGCAATAATGGGAAGAGGATCTCCAGTTTGTCAGAAAATGTGAGAAAATTATTGAAAACGGTGTGCTGCAAGTAATTATATTGGAAGGGATTTGCATATTTCTCCCTCTATAAGGCAAGGGCACAAGCTCAAGATGAAAACTTATGATCTGACATCTCTCAGCTGGCACTGGATCATGAACACCAATAGCAGATACAACCATGTGGGCAACAGATTACTTTGGCAAACTTTTGTCAAGCACTACAATATGGAGCTGTATTTACAAATGCCTCTTAAAACATTACTGTGCAAAATATAAGCCTTATGTTTACCATGTCCAGACCATGTCATTTTCCTTGGGTTTGAAGGCATCTGAGATGGCCCATCAAACAGTGGAAACTTAACAGCAAAAAGTCCAAAAGCCAGGCTGCGTCATGGTATGGGGCTTTGTCAGTGCCCTTGGCAAAGGTAATTTACAGTTCTCTCATGGCAATATTAATGCAGATAAGCACACTGAGATTTTATATCCACATAAGATGCTTTTCCAACAACATCCAATATACAATTCAAAAACTCAAAATGAGAACCCGGCATGGAACCTGGGTTTAGGATGGCACCAGGTTAGGAAAAGTTTGTTTGTTTTATTTAACTACCCATCAGCGTCAATGGCTAGTTATGTGGGTACATGGTAGACTACATCAACACTAGTCTTACACATTCACACTGGGCCCATTTAGATTAACCACTTATTAACCTAATGTATAACTTTGGTTTGGAGGAGGAAACCAGAGTACCCACAGTAAAGGCATGCAGACAAGGCGAGGACATTCGAACTCTACACAGATGGAATCAAAATGAAGATCTCTGGAGCTTTAATGTGACCACGCTTCATACATACACCAATGTACTGCTCATGGAGAAAAAAAGAGTTGGCATGTCCCACAGAAAGAGAGGACAAGCAAGCTGAGACAACCATCATCTCACCAGAGGTGGCAACCACTTTTGAGCATCCCTGGTTCGTATACCATATCTGGCAAGTTGATGCTCGTCTTCATTTACACATACTCTGTCATTCTGCGGGTCCCTTCCCAGTCCTGTCGGTTCAATTCCTCACAAGGTTTAGTTTTAGTCTTTAGTCTTAGTCCATGTCCCATCTCCTCATTACTGACCTTTCCATCCATTTCAGTTTCAGAGTTCCTTTGATACAAGTGGACTGAATCAATCAGACCAGAGGCATACCATGCATAGATAAACAACAACAGTCAGAAACCACCTGCCACACACTCTGTATCTGGCAACTTCTGTAATGTATGGAAATTTACTATAATTATTAAAAATACATGAATATACTGTTAAGGCCCTGTGTAGGGGAAAGCTGTAACACATACTGTAAGAGGGAAAGTATGATAACCCTGATGCTTTTGTTTGACAGAAGCTAAACATGCACTGATGTACATTATTGCATATATTTTTAAAGATTTATTATTACAGTGTTCTATAATTGTTTAGACATCATTCATTAGTTACACAACGTTTCACAAAAATTAGGAGCTACTTCAAGATGAAATATCTCACAATGAAATATCCCCTAATTTTTGCGAGCAGTGTATTTGTGTATATATAGCCAGGCAGACATGAATATAGACATATGTAAGCAGAGACAGGCAGAGGGACATAAAAAATAAAGACATGCAAAGAGATGAACAGAGAGATAGACAATGACACACGCTCAAAATGACAGAAATTATAACCTCAATCATCTCATGACTGAAATAACTTTTGTGGCTTGTTGCGGATCCTCGTTATGAAGCTTCCAAAATGAAGCGATAACGAGGAGTGTAAGCAACATTTTCAGAGGGAAAAATACACAGCCATGCAGCGCAGCAGTTCGACCCAATTAACACAGCTTGCATTCGCTTTGTTTTTTTTAATTAGTTCGGAATAAACAACGCCGTCATCAATTATTTCTGTGTTTTCTCTTCAGCAGGGTGTAGAAATCACCTCACCTGAAGATACAGAAGCAAATTAAGATGGCACCATTAAAACAAGCGGGTGCCAGACACTCATTTATTTCATCATGACACTTAGATCTACATTTTAATTAGGGAATTTGTTGAAGAAAAACATGAAAATCACGTATGAAGAATGAGGGCGGTTTAGAGCTGCCTGACATCTTTGTGAATATTTATACGTCAGGTTTATTTTAATGTGCTTCTGCGTCTGTTGCTTCAATAGAGTTCAATAGAATAATTGTTTTAATTACTTGTTTCTTTAACTTGAAGATCATTTAAATTACAATATATTGTTTAAAAAATGGTGGGGAACTGCTGTCTTGCCCAGCAATGCACGTGTTTCAACAGAGTACAAGCAGCTCTGCATTGCTCAGTCTGTCTTAGCAAGTCCAACCTGCCTATACCCAGTACGAAGCTTCAGCATGCTAAAGCACTTTGATTGGAAGAACACTGATTTTCCCATTTTGTGTTTACCCGCTATTAAACAGACTAAATACATTCTAATAATATGTAATAAGCATAGAGCTGAAAGATGGTGAACAAAGATAATTATAAAGTAAAAAGCACTAACACACGGCAACGTAGTAAATATAGCATATGGGCGCATATAATCTACAGGAACTTATTTTGCTGTTTTAATTTACTTTGGTACAGCTGTCTGTGAGATATTTGCAGCTTCTACTTTGTTATTGTATTTATTATGTAATTAATATTTAATGAGGTTTATTTATTTGATGTTTGTGTTAGGGCCTGTTTTTCTGGGTACTGTAGTTTCCTCTCAGATTCAAAAGAAATGCATTTAGATCAACTGGTATCTCTAAAGTGTTTCTGCGTGAGTGAGTGAATGAGTGTGTGCCCTGCCATGGACTGTGGTTTTGCCCAGCGGTGGTTCCTGCCTTGTACCCTGTGCTGCCAGATAGACCACATACCTGTGGTAACCTCAAACTAGATTAAGTGGGGTATAGAAAATATACCATTAATTAACCACAAAATTTCATAACACAAATACTTCTCAGGGCTACTATATAACTTATTTTTAATATTTTAAAAATCCATATTAATACAGGTTCTTATAATGCTTATTAGAATAGATTATGTGTTACTTCCCAGTCTAGGTTTGAGCCATTGTAATGGGAAAGGGGTAAGATGACCTGGCAACACACACAACTCAAAGTACTACACACACAATCTATATACAACCAGTGTATAAAATCCAACGGGAAAAGGCAATAATCAGCAAGTCGCTAATCAAAACAAAAGTAACAAACACACGAGTACACCAGTGAATGTGAGCCAGAGCAAAACGAGACAGCATCCATGATGAGTGTACAAACTGGAATGGAGTGCACACACACAGTAGTTTCCTCTGATGTGCTCAGGCTCATGTCCACACACACCCACACATTCCATCATGTAATCCGGTTGGAGACTTTCCATAGACACAATGAGTACTGAGGTTAATTAATGCTACACCTATACCTAACCTCACCCTCAATAACCTAAAGCAAATTATTCGGCTCTGTGTTTAAAAAAAGTCTCTGTAAAATAGCATTTTTGCCTGTGGAGACCATTAATGTCCTCACTACGCCAAATATGTGAGACCTTTTTAATCCGTAAGTCCTAATTATAGCCATGCTCTCTTAAAATAAATTAATACAATTGTGCTGTCCTCAAAACACATGACTGTGAAGCTAGACAGCCAGCCAACGAAGGAAATAACAGTTCTCCACACAAGCCTTACTTTTACTGAAGAGCTTTTATAGATTTTTTCCAACTCGTAACTGAAATGTATGAAAAATTAAATAAAATGGTAGCTAATACACATACAGTGGATTCCGATTAATTGGACCGCCCGTTAATAGGACCAGCCACTTATTTGGAACGAATCCTAAAGTACATTAACAAATCCTATTATATACGTGTCATTTTAATCGCTTGTTTGTACCAAAATTCTGCTAAATCGGACCAAAGAATGTGAGAGCGAATAAGAAGTAAGTAATATACGTGAAGAAACTCTTTGTCTCTGGCATAACTACCCGAAAACTCCCGAGTTTCTCCCCAGCCCTCTACTGCCACCTCCAGGTCTTTGCCTAACATTTCCATTTACTACAGAAAAGAAGCCACAAGTCACCATTTAGCCACAGCAAAAGTGCGTCAGATCACAGTGGATAAGTTCTTCATACGTTGACTGGAATTTAGTAAGAACTTATTTTTTACAGTATTATTACTTCGCATGCTGAGTATCTATACATTGTGTTGGAGATCGTTTATAAAAAAACTTTATTTTTCAATGAACAAAGTCGTTAAGCAACAGTAGTTCTTGTTTGTACGTTCGCTATACGTGTAAATCCTACAATAAAGGTTTAATAAATATTTAATATGTTATATAAACTATAGCACGTCCCGTCCTGTAACATAGGGCATGTTCGATTAATCGTCCCAGCCGCTTATTAGGACCAAAACGATCGCGTCCCGATGTGGCCCCGTTACCCGGAATCAACTGTATTAAAACATTTTGAGGAAAGAAGGAAAAGATAATAAGGGACAAAAGCAATAAAGGAATAAAACCCTGACTAAAGGACAGAGCATATTGTTGGTGCAGTAACTGCTGTAGTTCTGTTGTTAAACTGTTGTTTTTTTTTTATTTGACAGAAAATGGCAATTAAACCATCAGGTCGTGAGAAAAAGGATGAAAATGACCGTCCCGTTGTTCTTCTTATTCGTGTGAGCGCAGCGCGTACCTGTGATGGACCTGAAGCTCTTCTGCCGTCCGTACAGCGTCCCCTCTGCGTCTCTCAGCCGTCTGAGCAGCGTCTCCTCCTGAGCCCGCCTCACGTTCACACAGTCCCTCTCCAGCTGCTCTCGCCACAGTCTCCCCTCACGCTCGACCCGTCTCAAATGCAGCACCTGATGCAGCGTCCTCAACACGCCACCATGACCACGGCCACCATGACCACGTTCCTCACGGCGCCTCCACCGCAGGACCACGAGCAAGCTCACAGCTACACAGCTCACAGCAGTGAGGATGGGGTGCGATGCTCCTGTAGAAACACACTCAGAACCTTAGTCATTCGTCCTATACTTACTGCATTGTGACTCATGTGACCCCTGGAGACATGGGGAGAACATGCAAAATCTACACAGCCAGACTGAAACCTGGGTCTCTGGAGCTGCAAGATGAAGACAGTGCTGATGCACATAATAAAAATATATTATAATAAGTATATTATATAATAATGACAATAATAATAATTATCATCATCATAGCAATACTACACCCACGTTCTAGAGGGTAAACATATCTCAATGCTGATTGGCTGAAAGTGTTTGTGGGCGTGGTAACGTTCGCACTAAGGTAACTGTCACGTTTTATTTTGTCCACAGGTTGGTTTACGTTCATCAATACGACTTTGCGGCGTATTAACCTCTTATACAACGTAAAACTCAACATTTGTGCACTTAAATGTGTCCTGAAATGTAAAAACGCAGCGTTGTTACCATATAAACTTGCTGCCGCCGTGAAGAAAACAGCGAACAAAATCAGCACAGGAGCTCCGTATATTCTCATCATCTCACCTACATCACTCCAAACCATCTACAAACCATTAACAACAGCAAAACGATTTAACAGAAACTTTGAGACTCATCAGAAACGCTTCCTCTTCTTCGGTTCCGTCCCCAAACGACGTGATGACGTCGCGACGCGCCACAAACAAAATCGCGTGCACTAATGATTTACTGTATAATGTTTTACGATTTTATTATTAAAGTTATGAACAGTATTAAACACAACATTCGTAATGAATACAGCCTTGTATTCATATCATAACGCAGTTTTCATGACGAAAACGAAAGCGGCTTACTGGCC
The DNA here is from genome assembly GCA_034779995.1 of Parotocinclus haroldoi. Classification (NCBI taxonomy): domain Eukaryota; kingdom Metazoa; phylum Chordata; class Actinopteri; order Siluriformes; family Loricariidae; genus Parotocinclus; species Parotocinclus haroldoi. The sequence goes on along the minus strand of JAUZST010027081.1, from coordinate 5,089 downwards.
GGTTACACGGTGCTGCTTTGCGCATGAGCGCTGAGGCATTGTGGGTTATGTAGTCAGTCGTTCACTGAGGCGAAATTAGATCCAGCTAAAACGTTTATTTACACGTCAAATCTCACTATTTGTTCAGAAATGTTTTTTAATCAACTCAAACGCCGACGTGTGTAAACGTTTACACTAACCAAACTAACATTTATCATTACGTTCCATCATCTAGCTAACTTTCGTGCTTAGCTATAACTGAATCTCTATAAATCTCTCTCTATAGATAAATAGATAGATGGACACAAAAGGTAACTGATGAGTGAATTGCCCTAAGACTGCAGTTGCTAGAATTTAAAATATTACACATATATTAAGAGTTATACAGAATGAATGGTTGTAATAGTTGTATTTTGGTGCTTTGTAGAACAAGGTGATGTGTTGTACTTGATAACATTCAAAGGCACTCATAAATTCACATGTAAAATGTTTATAAAACTTTATTACCGTTTTCCCAACATACATCACATTTGCACCTCACGTCAGACCGAAGATAAAAGCAGCAGGTGTTTAAAAAGCAGAGGAGAGGATCAGAAAAGTATCACTGAAATCAGTGACGCACAAACACACATGATGTGTAACTCGAACACTGCAGAACCATCCCAACAACCACCTACACTAATCACATCACTATCAAATATCAACTATCACGACTGCTGTGACATGATAACATCACGATATTGATCCCGATACGCCGATATTTCTCACTGGAGCTCAACTCGTCTGCACTGCGCTTATCAGACGAGTCCCGAACGAGACATGATGATGCGATGAGCGTACGTCGGAACGCGGGTAATTATCGGCACACGGCTGCTGCGGACGATTTTCGAGCACGAACAACAGAATTACAGCATTAAGAGAATGATTAAACGCGGGATTATCGTCTGCAAGATAACATTTAGTCTTGGTGAGAATACAACTTTCGAGACTTTTCCTGAGTTCTGTCTTGCTGAGGGGGTAAGGTGTTAAAGATGAGCAGAAAGTTCACATTGGCTGAAAAAAAATACTCCAAGAGTCTAATGAGCTTATTCGAAAAAACATATAGTGGAGAAAAATGGAAACCAAAAAAGTTAAAGATAGTTAGAGTTAGAATAGAGCAGGCTCCAGGAAATCGAGGCTCGTTACGGCTTTTAATTCGACATTTAAAATAATAAAAACATTTCTTAACTGATTCAGAAATTTCCCATAAAGGCACAAGTGCTTAAACCGCGGGACACACCAATAACAATACTCTTTATTTATAAGCACATTTTCGTTTGAGACCTAAATCTGAAAAGCTTTCGATACAAAGGATTATGGTCTAATAAACCGTATTTAGTACATTTTCTGTTAATACCCTATAAAGAAGCAATCCTTAATGACCTTAAATATTATAAAAGAGAAAAGCTTGGGCGGCACGGCGACGTAGTGCCCGAGCTCGAGTCGGGCGTTACTTCCAGGCACGGCTGACTGTGTCTGAGGGAGGGGAGGCCGCCCCCAGCCCTGCGATGGACATATTCTAGCAATTGTCTCATGAAATAAAGATTAAAAGGTTAAAGAATTTCTGTAATGTTTAAGGCTGAAGATGAAACGCGATATAAACCCTGACTGGTTTGCGTTTGAAGTTGAAGGACAATGTTGAAGGACAACTAAACAAAATCCGATAATCTGATCTTGAGCTCCTTTATACGCTCCTTGCACTGCATGCCATTTCCTATAAGCTCAAATTAAATCATTATTAAGAAACATTCTGGGCTATAAGCTCTTAATATTTTACTCCGGCACTAATGTGAAAAAAATACGAGCACTAAGAGCAGGTTCACGTTATCCTCCGAGGATCGGCTAAACGAACTAAAAATGACGGCATGTGTGAGGTCAAAACGTTTGATCTTTCACCTCAACCCCGACATGCAAAGATGAACAATGGCAAAGCTGTCTGAGCCGTGGCTGATTTAGGCGGCGTTTAGGACACGACACCGGCGGAATCGATTCGAAACCTTTAAAGGGGAGATAAAAAAAAATACGATTTCATTTGTGTAGCTCGAGTGCCTACAAACTGACACAAAACGTGCGATCAGACAACCGGGTCATTTTTTTTCAACCAGCCAAGGATTTAACAAGCTGTTCAGATTTGGCTGTTTCATATGGCCCCGGTTCTAAAACTACCTTCGAAGCTGCACCGATTCTTTCTGACAAGCACCGGATCCGCTAGCATTCGCGAGCTAAGGACAGGACTGCTGTGTCGGCTGCACAGACCAGCACAGAACAGAGATTCTTTTGATGGCAAAATCCTAGATTCAGTTGGCAAATGCCCCAAATATTAGACATCACACCGTAGTCACACTGCACCGTAGTATTGATTCAAATTGTGTGTAATTGACACAAGTGGAGTAACCAAGAGTAACTCTCCAAACGAGAGTTGGAGAAATCATGCCCATATATCATGTAATATTTGCAAATTGGGGTACAGCTTGACCACCGTTTAGGGACTGGCCACAAATCTTTGCCTAAAACGAGGGAAAGGTACGTAAAGCATTTCTTTGGCCATTTAGCACTAGCTAAAACTAACAGCTGAGGTAGTAGATGTCATTTTCTAGAAAGGTTTCTACTGGCGTTACGCGATGCAGAATGGAGAATTCTCACTATTATTTTGAAAGGGCCGTGTGTTCGTAGTCTCCAGTAGAGTGGAGTTTCACAAGATACAGTTTACGAACACTTACAGATACAGATTACTCGCGGCGAATGGCCAAGGGATGGTTGATCATTACCGTTTAAAGGAACAGGCGCTCAAAACGGGCTGCTCTGAACAGACGCTGAAGAAACAACCTGACGTAAACAAGCGACGGAAGGTGAGGAGCATTAAGTGGAACTGTGAAAAGGGAACACGAGGCGAGGTTCCGTCATACTGATCAGAGGTAGACAAGAGAAATCAACTCTCAGGATGTGATTTGTAGGAACAGGTTCACGTGACGGGCCGGAGAACGGGAACTCAAGTGACGAGTCTTTTCCACAGCAGAGAGCGCCTCCGAGGCATGAGGAGATCATTGAAAATGCAAACTGGGCTTCGGTCCTGATTTAAGGAACGAGGAACCGCAAATTTGAGAACAGTACCCGTTCGGCACTGCAGTGAAAAAAGAGGCTCGGAGGAGCCGTGAGCAGGAAGATAAAACAACAGAGCGTGAGCAGATAGACACTGGGAACCGAGCTGTGGTTTAATCCGATTTGAGATCTGTTTATCCTGGATAACGTCCAGTTTAGGCATCCTGGTTAATCCTGTTAAATCAAGTAAACAACGTGCATTCGTTACGCTTTCACGGCAGCAGGCGGCACTAATTAGGATTAGTTGGGTCCTCTGAACGTTCAAAGAAAAAAAAAAAACTGTACTAGTACAGAACGAATGCAGTGTTCTATTAATATTAAAGAACTGAGCCTGCTGTAAATGACTTTAACACAAGATCGTCTTCCATCTAAAACACGTTGAGCTTCAACCTTTGTACCAGTTCTATAAGTGATAATATATTACATCTCTATTACACCTGGTTTATTTATTATTAAGGAATTCATTGAACCGGACACAAATCGTCGGCGTGTATTTATACATTTACATTAGGCTTGGTTTGTACTATTGGATGTTTCTATATTTATTCTCTATTTAATATCAGATCTAGCTCATGGTCACGAACCCTGGACGGTTTGCCAGTGGAGAAGCGGTGCGGCTGTATTTACACAAACACTGCAACGCTACGAAGACGGCGTGTTAGCGAACGTTCACATTTCTTTTTGAAATCTTATGATAAAAACACTGACTAAAAATTGAAGGGGTGGAACGGAACCCCACGGGTCACTCCCTGTAGTTCGGGATCGACCACCTGGAGGATTCCTCTCGCTGAGATCGAGGGTCACGACTGCGGGCCGCTCCACTGTGGCTCGTTGGGCTGACGCAGGAATTCCTCCACCTGCCGAGCCATCTCCATGGTGTCGTCCAGATCGAAATCTCCACCTTCGTCCAGCATGGCCTCGGAGCTGCGCGTATAAAAACACGCACGGGGTTACGGCGCAACGACGAACACGGGCAGCTGATCTTATGCTTGGTGTGTAACCACATTCAAAAGTTTGTTTCGGGTTAGCGATAGTGACAACGTACTTGCAAAAAAGAAAAGGTTCTTTAGCTTAGCGTTATAGCGGTGGGTGTGCGAGAGTAATTTATAATATTCACATTTGTGGGTAGAAGTTGTTCGACTGAGTGACCGTAGGAGAGGTGTCCATGAAGGTGGAGTTTCCGGCTGACTGGTCAGTATTGGGCGAGGAGAACCTGAAAGTGGGAGAAGCGAAAGCTCAGTCTACATCTCGGCTGGAGAGAGACAGCTGCATTTCCACCAGTGAAGAGAAAAAGGGTTCCAGTTCGATATAAAACAGGAAATACTCACTCGACTTTCACCACCTGTTTGATCTCTGGTTTGACGTAGCCGTCTCCTACTGCTTTAGCTACAGATCAGAACCACAAACAAGGCGTGAGGTGGAGCTGAAGCTGAAGACTCTCAGTGCATTTCACCCGGTCTGAGGGTTTCATGCTGGTGTTCAAAACGCATCGTTTATATTTATAGCATGCTTATATTAGCGCTGGCCGGAGGTAACGGACAGTTATGTTTACATTGGTGTTGGGTGGAGGTAACGTACAGTTGGGTGGGGTGCAGTAACGGGAGAACACCTCGTCTTTGGGTTGGTTGGGGTACAGGAACAGCAGGTGGTTCAGGTCACTGATTCTATCAGCCAGAGATCTGATGGAGAAATCTTTAGTGGTAAAGGGCATCAGGTTCCACACCATCCTCTCACCTAGAGAAACCACAGCAGGGAAAGAACCATCAGAACCAGAACCAAAGCAAACAAAACTAAAGCATCAGGACAAAAAAACAGCCCCAAGCCATCAGAACCAGAACCCAAACCCATCAGAACCAGACCTGTGATCATTCTAAACCATCACCATCAAACTCAACCCATCAGAACCAGAACCCAAACCCATCAGAACCAGACCTGTGATCATTCTAAACCATCACCATCAAACTCAACCCAT
>JAUZST010027061.1:0-30314 GCA_034779995.1 Parotocinclus haroldoi | reverse complement strand
AATTGATTAATTACTGTTTAATATTAATTAATTATATTAGTGAGCCGAATCTGAATATAGAAAACAGTAAATGCGTGTGTTGAAGTTATTCATTATTCTGAGAATGTAACTTGTTGAACTGGTGTCAGTTTCTGTGTGTTTGGCCTCCAGAAACATGAGAACTAGAATAATGACAATGGTCTAAAAAAGCAGCTCTCTGACCAGGAAAGCGTGTTCTTGTGTGTCTCTGTCACTTGGGTGACTATGGAAGCATGCAAAAAGTCGAATATGTGTAGGAGGGTGGCTGGGTGCTTGGCACAGACAGATCAGTCTCATTTGGATAAGCTAACGCTCCCGGAGCAGGCAGTGTTGGTTAGGATGGTTGTTTAATACAATGTTAGGGTTAGTGTAAAGTGATGAGACCTTTAGGTCACATTAGATATAAAAAAAGGTGCAGGGAAACTGGAAGACCTGCATATTTCATGCCTGATAATAATGCGGGCCATAGGTCTGTCTGGGATGTCGGCCAGCACGTACACACACAGTGAGACAGAAGCTGGAGCAAGAGCTCAGAAGCTTACATTTGGTGTGCGAATGTAAATTGTTTCTCACGCTCTACTTTCTAACTGAGCTACTATGTCTAAACTAAAAGTTTAAGAGCTACCATTTGCGTTTGTCCATGAACGGCATGTCACTTAAATGGCTGTTAGTACCTAATAAATAGATTTAAGATGGAATGCACTCATTGAGAAAGGCATATATATCTTTTATGGAATATATGTCTGTTTTAGGACATTTAGTCAATGCTGAAGCCTTGCTTACCATTGTGTAGGAGGGGGGTGTCCGTTTTAATCCTGTGGTTCAGCACTTTGCAAGTTGTCTAGTTTGTAGTGATTCTTTAACGGTAAACTAGTTCACTGTCTTACACTGTCTGATTGGTTTTAATATTCGATAGTTGTAATACATCTCAAGAAAAGCCAGGTGGATATGAGAAATGTTGTCTATATATGCCTAGCCACTAGTTGTATTACCATATGGGATTCATTACCAAACAGTGAGTACAATGCTAATTCGCAGGAGACTAACAGGAACATACAGAGGCAAGGAACAAAGAGATCCAGCGTCCCGCTCAAGTTGGCCATCATCATGTAAAATCTTGAGTTTAATACGTTATCATTAGGATTGTGTAGCTTTGATCTCGTTGTGTGTCTGCAAATCCCTGAGTGAGAGCATTTGCAGTGGAGCGGCGTAACTGTGAGCAGCACGAGCGGGTAGGGGGTGCTCTAGGAGCATCTTGCAACAATTGTGTGGCTCGAAATCCCCCTCTTGTGTGTATTTAGTCTTTTGGAATTTGTCCTGCCCTCTTATTATAGGATACAGAAATAATGTGTGATAAGTGTATTTATTGTCAGCACATTCCCCATGGGGCTACATGTCATCACATGATCCCAAGCCACATTACATTGTAACCTCATACCTTGAGCTGAATTAATTAATCACATTTATTACATATAGATTACCACTCAGACTGATGTTCATGTTTAAAGAAAGTGTTAGTAGAAAGTGAAATTATTTTGCAAACAAGGGGCTGGATTTTGACGAAAAACCTTCAAACTGAGGCACTAATACAAGAGCGTATTCTGAAATAATTTAAAATATGCACTGCACAGAGTCTGGAATGTGCAAGACATGCAGGAATCCTATGCATCCTAAGCTCAGTCACAATTCCAGCATGCATTTCTGCCTAAAAGCAGCTGCCGATTTATAGAGCATTTCTATTTATTTATTCATGCTCGTCATGTTTCTGTCTGTTGTGCCAAACGGGCTTGTCCTACCAACTGAACACCGGCATTAGGTATGGACCAGTGATGAACTGCTTTTTTTCATGAGAGGCATTCGTTAAAATTCTTAAAATCAAGTTTCTAATTTGTAAATCTTTTACTGATAATCATACAATATTATCATGTGACATATGCATTGTTATTTAATTAATATTTTAAATATCCAGTGTGTGTAACTGGAAATCACGTTTATCACTATGCTATGATTGTACTACTGTGTCTGCCATGTCCAGGATGAAGTGATATATCAACCTCCCCATTGGGAAATAATACGGTTGTCCAGCTGTCTTTCTGTCTGTCTGTATGTCCTAACAATTGTATCTACGACTATTTTATACTGCAGGATTGCACAGTAGTATCTTTCTGTGTATATTAACAACAATAACAATAATACTAGTAATAATTACAACAACACTATATGACTATATACAATATAGGTATTATTTAACGTGAGTTATTGTGCCATGCCTCATGGAAATCCTTTCGTTTTTGGGGGGTGGCTGGATCATACTGTCTGCCATGCGAACATGTTTGGAGTGTTGCCAGCTCCATGACATTTATGTTCCTCCTCCGGCAATCTTACTCAAATGTGCGCGAACAAACAGGCTGATGCCTCTTTCGTCTCACGATGAGAGACAAGTGCAGATGGCCAGGTGTGTGTCAGTGAAATGGCTTTAGATTGTTAGATTGCTTCACTGTTAGTGTTAAAGCCGCAGTCTCGAATGCAGATTCTTCTGAGAAACACTGGAGGGATGGGCTGACATTTTGACTGATGAGCTCAGTTTAACTGTGGCACCTTAAAAGTATCTCTCTTTACATGCAAGTGCAAAAGTCTTAGGCCACAATTAAATTGGATACACCATTGTATGATAATAATGTAATGTTAATAATATTATACTATAATATTACTTGGCTTAATTACCATCTCTAAATATTCCTCAGCAACTTTATTAGAAAACAAATATGAAAATTGTACACAGCATTAAAAACTGAAAAAAACTGAGCTTCCCTTACACTTCTGTTATATGGCGTTGGGTTGCTTTATCAGAATCCCTAGTTGACCCTTTTACAATCTGAAGAACTTTGATCAGGAATGGCATTTTTTAAGGTTATCGGCCAAGAAACCACTTTTCCAGCAGGGTGAAAAAATACACTAAAGCTTATAAAAAGGGAAATTGTACTGCTCACAAAAATTGTGGATTATTAATGGATTATTTCAAAATGAAATGTCTCATAATAAAATATCCCCTAATTTTTGTGAGCAGTGTAAAATTATGGTGTGAAATCAAAGGTTCAGTTACTGGGTTCAGTTGTTCACAACACATCTAATGGTGGCCTATGTTTTTTGCCCAGTACTATATATAACGGTTTTTCCCTTATTCTTCTTTTGAATTCTATGAACTATAATTTTAGATATATATTATTATATTCTAACAAAGAATTAGTGATATTAAATAAAACCACACAATATCTTATGAGCTCGATAGGGTTCTAGGCTGCAGCAGCAATAATAACTGATAGCTGTTCACCAGAAGGGACAAGTGCTAGCGTGACAGCGCAGGCGTTCACACGGAAGGCGGTTGTTTGTCGAGTATCCTTAACCAATCTTTTCCCGACTTGCACCTGCGAGGCGGCCTGCGGCTCTGGCGCCCTGTTTGTGGCTTTAAAAAGTGCACTTCGGGTCTACCTGTACAGTGCATGTGCACATCTCCAGCATCCGGTCCACTGCAAAGAAGTAGACCGGAAACAGATACACCAGTGCAGGATTGCGCTTCTGCACCTCAGACTGATGTGCACACACACACACACACACACACATACACACCTTGTCTGATCTCAGTTTGTAGTTCACAGGTGTTCTGCTTTTGTGGTGTATGATATCACGGTGTAAAGAAAGCAGGACGGCTGTGAAAGAGAAAGGCAGCGTAATTACAAGGCGCTGCTCGTGCAGTATAACAAGCATGTGCTTGATGTTTCAGTTATGCTTCAGAGTTATCAGTTGTGTTTATGCGTAGCTGTACTACAATACTAGTGTGTGGTGTGGTCACTTTGAAGTGTGAAGGGAGAATATGGGATTAGTTATTATCTTGTTTAAAAGTATAACGTGCATTACCTGATTTTGCCATACATATGTGAAATAAGTACGGATAAATCTAAGAAGTCAACCCTAAATGTAGTCAATTACAAAAGACTTGTTCTGTGTCACTTAAGTTTGTACTTAAACTCCAAGTATAATGGAGATACCGAGAAATGGAGGTCTAACTTACCAAAACGTATAACTTGAAAAATAACATTTGGTCACACCCCATGGAATTATAGGTCAATTGTCTTATAATCCCTTCCGAGTAAAATTGTTTTCTATAAGTACTGTATTATTGTCTAGGTAAAAAATAGTTTACAATGCATTTTTTTCTGCATTTCTAAAATTATACCGACACTAGATATCAAGCACTCTGATCTTTCCCTTCAACAGCCGAAGCCAGCCATGACATGAGGGCAGAGTCTCGTTCTCCAGAGGCATGTCCTGTCAGCCCAGTTGGCAGGGCCGGAGAGAGGGATCTGCTGACCTGCGGCCAGTGCCACACTAACTTCTCACTGGGTGACATCCTGGACTTTATAGAGCACAAGCGGAGACTGTGCCGAGGCACCGGATCCTGCTATGAGAAGCATGGCGAGGGCAGCGGGACATCATCGTCACCCAATGGCCTGAGGGTAGAAGTCGCTAGGAGACCCCGTCCTGTGGAGATTGGCATTCAGGTCACGCCGGGGGAAGATGAGGAAGAGCTGAAGCGTCGAACCCCTGCCAGAGGGATCTGTCCTAAGCAGGAGCATATACCAACAGGTAAATGGGTGGAGGGGGTACTTTATAGGGGATGGTGCTTGTCACAAAGTCCATTAGCAAGGGTTACTCATGTTAGTTAGCAGTTTCGTGGGGTCACTTGAACTGCACAGTGCAAGTACTCCCTTTTTGTACTCCTCTTTTTGCGATAGTCAGACTATCACTATTTTTCATCTCCTGATGCAAATCCAATAATGCACACAAACACACATTCAGCAGAAAATGTACTCAACTTGAATTGCATGTACTATTTTGAATTGCAATTTTTCCTTGCTATATGGGCACTATAGAAATACACATGCGTGGGTGGAGGAAGGAATTTAGGAGGTGAAGCTTGTTAGGCAAAGGGTTAGTGTACAAAACTTTCTTGTTGAGCTTACAAATTGCGCAAACAATACTAGCATAAACATATAGTTCAGTATAGTTGGTATATGGACTGCGTAGGCAAGCACTTGGGAAGTGGGTGGAGGAGGCATTTTATAGAAGTGGAGCTAATTGAGATTAAAGAGCCATTGGTTTCGATATGCAAGGTTAAAAAAGCAAAAATACTGTAAAAATAAATATAATAAATAACACTTGCATTCACATATAATTAAGTATGGTAGTTAGTATAGATGCAGTATATACATAGGCATGCAAGTGGGTGGAGGAGGCAATTTATGGGGCGAAATATGGTTGATTATGGGGTATGGGTGCTAAACCTATAGTTTGGAAGGTGATGTGTGTTGGGGGGAGTGTTTTGAAGGGACTTAAAGCCGCGATAGGTGAAAAGAGTCATAGTGTGTTGTTTATTGGCATTTCCTTCATACCAGAAAAACAGCACATACACATGCATGCATGAGACCAATCACATCAACTCTTCCTGCCAAAGGCATTTCAGGTTCTTCAGAAGGGATTAATGTCAGACGAAGTTGGACATGCCAGATCATTTCATTAGATCTTATGCTTTCTCTCTGTCATTCCTGTTGTCTTACACACATGGTATTTGCATGAACGTTTCTAAGTACTGAAAATGCAGAAAATGGACTTGAATTTCTGGTCAGAAATATTCTTGCCAAGTTCCTTCTAAGAATAACATTTGCAAGGAAGTGGGAACACGAATAAATGTTAGTGTATGTGGTCATGATAGCAGCAGCATTGCTGCAAGAATTGGATATTTATTACAAATTTTAAAGACAAATTTGGCTTATAGTTATTTTTTTGGTTTTGGATACAGGTAGGTATAGGATTAATCAACTTATTTCTGGGCATGGTTTTTGACAAATATTGAGTAACTGCTAAAAGTGGCGTGCTCTGACCTCTTTTGCTTCAAGAGAACAATGGTCCAATCAGCTTTGGGGCTAAGACAATGTAACCTAAATTGAGCAACTAATGACCAAACGTTCCTAAGATAATTTAATTCCTAAAATAACAAAGTCAATATCGTATAATGTGTGATAATCTGTTTTTTACTTGCTGAGCTAGTCATTGACAGTACTTTAGGTATTTCCTGGGGTTCCATAAACAAGATACCTAACCTTCATGTTCAAAGCCACACCCAGGCACTCGAATGCTGCCTTTTCCAGGAGGTGACTCTTACCTACTAGAGATGCCTAACATGGGTACCTCAGGAGGTTATTACTACCAAGCTAACTGTGCTAATTTTATGATGAAAAAAAATGATAAAAAGCATTGCTTACATGAAATGAACAACTAATTAATGCTATTTTTTCAAGAGTCCATTTTCACTCATTAAGACTAACAGAACCTGTCGGTCGGTCCACATTTTTACATTATCATTTTCACTTGAGTAACTGAATGCCTTTATGGTTTGTTTCACTGAATAATACCATTAAAACATAATTTAAGATAAAAAAAAACAAGTAATGAGTATTAAAAGGTTAATACACTTTCTTTCTTTCACTTAAAATGCACTGCTACATCGCTAAGAATGAGCATCTTTCCATTCGTTCCTGTGGGCAAGTTACTGAGATATTTGAAAATGATCATAAATGATTGTGGATATTTTACCATTTTTGGCGCTCACATTCTACAATGTTTTATTGAACTTGGACAGTTGAAGATGACGTTGGGAGTGCATGACAACACAAGCACAAATAAGAAACACTGGCTTTGTCTCTCTTTCTCTCTCCATGAGTGAAACATCGTACTACAGCCTTGAGCACTTTGCCAGCTGAAACCAATTTTTGTAAAAAAAAAAAAAAAAAAAAAAGAAAGAAAAAAAAAAGAGAAAAAGAACCTCACCCTATGCTGAGGAGGCTGCAATGTATTATGAGAAAAAAGGTTAAGGAAGCTCATTAAAATACAATGGCCCTGAGAACGATTTATTAATAAAGGAGCTTTCTCGTTTTGTGGGGTGCAAGACAAAACAGTGCAGCTCCAGCTTACTACAAAAACCTACTATTATATATAAACACACACAGGCCTCGCAAAGCATCCGGTACACACGCACACACACACACACACACACACACACACACACACACACACACACACACACACACAAAGAATAAATAATAATTTAATAATACTCCACCTATCCTTTACCTTAATATCAGTAATCACAAATCTTTTAGTTTTAGATTACATTTTCTCGTAGCTGATAAATCACCAAACAACTACCCTCAAATTGTGATATATTGATATTGTGAGGATATTTGGTCCTAATGGCCAAAACCTTCAAACACTTGTATTTTGTATTGCAGTAAAACCTAGCTACATTCTACACGTTTTCTAGTGTAGCGTGTGTACACTATAATGGTGTCACAAAAAGATATCAATATATCGTTTTTTTTTTTTGTTTCTGAGCAAGGTTAGTATCATTGGGTGTAAATTTTATTACTCAATTGTTACTTCCTATAACGTCACTGAATGAAAAGCTGTGTTTATAACAATCATTTCATCTCAATCCTAAAAATAACTAAAAAAGGTAAATTTCCATTTTATGCAGAACACTTTTTTTATTGTGCTTTGTCTGTAAAGTCTCAGCAAAACTAAACATAGCCACACAGTGTATTGTCTATTTACTCCTATTGTGCTTAATTACATATCAGTATTCTACTGTATGCATAAATATCAATCCACAAATGTATATGAACATGACTGGGTTATATTTATTTATGACTGCATGAGTTGATTTGCATTGTAATGGCAATACATAATTCACAAATAGATTATAGATGCAGTTTTCTTTAACATTTCAAAATCTGATTTTAGTGGCCCCAATTATGCTGATACTCGATAAAATAAAGGGAAACAAACTTCATTTTTTCATTTATTTCCATACCTGCATACCTGCCTTTTGGTCACGGCAAGTCAGGTGCAAGCCGCCAACACTGCGAGCAAGGCAGGTACATGTATCACAGGTCACACAAACACACAGACTGGGGCACTTTAGTGAAACCAGTTGACCTAATGTGTCTTTGAAATTAGAGAGTACCCAAAGAAAACAAATGCCTACATGGGAAGAACATGCAAACTCCACACAGAGTCCAGTCCAGTCTGGGGTATGAACCATGGCTCTTTTAATCCTTAGCCCTCTGAAACCACAACATTAAACACTGCATTACTACTAATATCATTTTCAATCAATTTTCAAATAGCATTAGTTTCACTCAATGGGATTACAGTCAGTGTATAAGTGCAGCATAACAACCTTCTCCCATCAGTGAAGCATGGTAGTGGTTTTAGTGCATCTGGGCAGGGTGGCTTGCCATCATTGATAGAATAAAGAATTTTGAAAGAAAAATATCAGGATATCTAATCTGTGAACTGAATCTCTGGAATGTAGATCATGCAGCAAGACAATAGCCTTAAGCATAGTCGTTCTACCAAATACGTTTTAAAGTAAATGTTCTGAAATGACAAAGTCAAAGTCCTGACCTTAATCCAACAGAGATGTTGAGAGAGCAGATTCTGTGAGGAAACCTACCAAACTCCTTGAGTTGCAGCTGCTCTGTACAGAGAAATGATCTAAAAGGCAATGTGCATGACTGATCAACAGTTACTGTAAATGTTTAGTTGCAGATATTGCTGCACAAGCAGGTCAGACCAGATACTGAAAGCTAAGATTCACATTGTTATGCCACTCACAGTTATGTATACAGAAACACAAAAAAATTCCTAGCAGTTCACACACTTTCAAGCACAACTCTGTAGGACAGTTTTCAGGTCTGGTACCTTTCCTCATAGAACATAGGGCTCAAGCTTAAACAGTGTCTGTGTTGTAACTCAAGAGATGCCTCGGGCCCAGTCGTGACTACATGTGACACCAGGCCTGCAAGACTTGTACCTGGGTACCTGTGGTGGTGACTTAGCATGTAGACTACTGATATAAAGTGTCAGTGTTTCTATTTCATGATATTTCACAACAAATTGAGTTTTGGACTGATACTTTGACGGCAGATATTAATAGTAGTGCATATTAATTATGCACAGGATCCAAATTTCTTACACTTACTCTTAAGAGTTGTTTATTTACACTGATATATTTTGGGTGTCACAAGTGGCAGTGAAATAAAGGTTATATGTAGAAAAACCTGGAGGCTATTTGAAAGCTTCGATGAACAAATGTCATTATGTTAAACAATCAAATGAAATCAATATGTGCCTACTGTATGTGTGCCTTGAGTCAGGAAGAACTTGCTGAAGGCCAACGTTTAATGAGTACACATTATTAAAAACTCAGGTCTAACATTGACATTGTATAAATGTTCTTAGCAAACATAATAGTACTGCAGGTCATACATTATGAATATTGGTCGACTGACTGACTACAGTACAAATAGGTCAGAAATAGAGAATCTATGTAACAAGTACGTTTTCATTTTTGTCTTGTGACAAACCTGTAAGTATAATTGTATTTTTTCTTTTATCGTGGACTTTTTTGAATTACCGTGTGATATAGACACTGTTGTTTTGCTTAACTTGCTTGCAAAGACTGTAGACAAGAGATTCTACATTGTGTATTGGACTAAATAATGCCTAAATGCACCTTATTATGTTATTCTAGCAATATTTTATTTATTTTAACGATTATTTTAATATTAGCTAACATTATTTTTATTATTTTATAAATTTTGTATAGTTATATAATTATTTATTTAGCTTCTGTTTATTTAGAACAGTACTATAAGCTTATTAGCTATACTGCTTACAAAAATTTAAATGAAATATTAATTTGATGATAGTAAAATATTTGTAAGCAGTGTGTATAACTTTATTAGTTTAATTCCTACATTTATTACCCATGCGACCCAAAAAGGTTTGGCTTATGAGTCCTCTCAAGTTTTCGTCCTTATAACATTTAGGGAGTTTTTTCATGTCACCCTAGTTGCTCAATTTTAATTCGCCTTAGGTACTGGAAGATAATCTAAATTGTAAAGCTGCTTTGAGATGATGCTTACAGGTTAAAAGCACCTTAAAATAAATCTGAAAAAATATTACAGAGAAATGTGTTGGATATAAGCCAAAAACTTTGATATTGTTATTATGCTATCAATGAAAAAAATGGCAAGTATGTGTCCCTATAGTTAAGACTAGAACTGGTGTGTACTTAGTATTAGTTTAAATTACCTAAATTGTTCAACAAGCAAAGGTTTAAATTAAACAACTGTTACCTAAAACTGAGTTTGTTACCAGAAATTCATATGCAATAAATGTCATATCTTAGTCATGTTGAATATACATGACATTTACAGTCATTGCAAATATTCATTGTGTTTTGTCATTAACTCTTATCTGAATATTCACAGCAGAAGTGAATTGATTCTGCCTGTATTTGATCGATCTTTCCCTTCCTGTTTACATTTGTATGTATTCCTCTTGAGAATGGACTTGAGTGTGGCCTTTGTCCATTTCATTTCAGCCCCACAGGACTGATCCTAGTGCATACGCAGCCTTGACCAACTCCTGAACTCATTTTCTCAAAATCACACTCCCACTGTGGCAGTTTGTTGGCATCGCTGAGTCAGGCGAGAGGAAGTTATCCCTGACCTCAGGATTAAATGATCAGTGACAATGAATTTCTCACAAGACTGCCTGTTCTTATTGTTACATTAGCCCTGTAGTCCGGCTCGAAACAGGAACAGGACTTACTGGTCTTATTTTTTTATTATCTGCTAGTTCCAGGCAAGTACAATTTTTGGTGACAAATCAAAAAGATGAGAATGATCAGCCATTTGCAAACCTGATCTCCAACTTTTAGATAAGTTAACTGGTTTCTGGATTAATTTCACCAGTATAGTGCTCTTTTTGTTCTTAGACATGAATAAAGTGTCTTCTGTGCCCTCCAGTGAGCGTCAGTAACTTGGAAATAGGCATTTGCTCTCTGTACCTGTCGGTCCAAGTAATGTAGACATTGAATTCCACTCCTGAAGCTTAGCACCTTGAGGTTTTAATATGGACTTGCCCATGAACCACCTTCAAACACTTCTAAATCATATGGCATTCCGTTTTTTTCACCGTTAACCTATTTTTTGTAGCTTATTTACATGTAGACACATTGGATGAATCGTATGATTTATTTGTCTTTTTCATTTGTACAGGTACTCGGTTTACGATGGCCCAACTTACGACATTTCAACTTTAAAATGACAATCAAATAATAAACATAAATACATATTCAGCAGAAATCTGAATTTTGAATTTCAAGTTTTTCCCGGGCAAGCGATATGTAGTGTGTGCAGTAAACACAGTTCTGCCGCACTCTGATGAGGAATTCAGCAGTGCGTGACATAGGGACTCAGATGGCAGAAGTGATGAACGCTGAGAAATATAGTTAGGAAAAGCCATGGTCATGACAATAATCGTTTTTTTATGAATTACTTTCATACATTATTCAAGTAGTTACATAAATTAATCAGTATTTGATTATAAAATAGGTTTTGCCCAACTGTTGTTTAATGTAAGCATGTGTTTTAAGCAGTTCAGTTACGCTATGCACTACAGTTCTCTCCAGCACTAGTCATTGCACAATGTAGGGAGTAAAGTGATGAGCGCTGGGAAATGTAGTAAATTTTATATGATCTGATCACAATTCTAATCACAGATGATACGTTTGCGATATTACTGTCTCTGAGGAGTGGTTATAGTTGATAGGCAGACACATGATCTTTTGAGGATATTCTGTGTCGGTAACTAGTAAATCAGACCACTATGGAATCTCGCATAGCTTAGTATTTGTGCTGATTCTTTCTTGGCCTGTGTCAAGTGTTAGGACAGCTCTCCTGACGTTTGCCATTTCTATGTATTTCGTAGATTTGAATTACACAAGGGGTGTAACTTTACACCACAGATTTAAGTCAAACTACTGCAGCAACCTTGCTGTGATGCATAGTACGGCTTCCAGATGTGAGCGTAATTATTGGTGGGATTGTACGGTTTGTGAAGCCTTTGAGGTTTTTCTTGTCTGGGCGTTCGCCTCCTGAGGCCCAAACCTGATCTCCTATAGTTCTTTTGTTCGGCAGTGACAGATGTAAGAGATGTTTCCTATACAGGGAGTGTACGAGTGCAGAATTCGTAAACAACACGGAGTGTCAAGGTTAAACTGCGAACCACACAGCTTGATTATCACACGTTTAGATCATATATGTCGTCACCTGCTTCATTTTTTGCATCCTCGAAATACAAATGGCATCAATTTCGATCTCGTTTGCAAAATCACATAGGATGCACCTACAGCATGGAGAATCCAAGGAAGCCAGCGCACAAACCCGGGCACCGGCCCTCACAGTGTTCGTCTAATCACGGAGCGTGCACTCATTTAAATATTAGAGTAGTCTTTAATCATGGAAAGTAATCAGTGTCATGCATATTCATACGGTCCCGGTCTAACGGTCTCATTGTCTCGCTTCAGTGCCAAATCATCTCAGCCAGTCTCTCAGCTGCCTGCTCTGATAGCGAGAGCCTGGTGCCGTGCCAAAATACAAAACAACATCTCAAGTTTAAAAGAACTTCATTCGCATTTATGCATCGGCCCTGAAGAGAGAGGTGCAAGCCTGCATGTGTGTGCACGAGGAGGGGGGAGTTGTGTTTGTGCGTCTGCGAAAGAGAGCGAGGGTGAGAGGAAGAGATTTTTGAAAGATGGCGAGACTGATCCCCGTTCCGCACGATGAATATTTGCGCAGAGGCTCAAGGAAAACTTCATTTGCATAATGACTTTGTAGTTCTGCATTAATTAAATTTGCATATGAAACTGCGTTAATTACCTCTGATCATCTGGTTTCAACTCCGCCGCATTTGATGTCCAGCCTTCGGGTTGTGATTAGAGGTTACAGAGGCAGTTTGTGTGTGTGTCTGTGCGTGTTTGAATGTGTGTGTTTACGATTCAGAAAGCTAGGTGTGTGTGTGGCTGAGTTAGTGGTGAGAAATTGTTAGCGGAAATGAAAGACATTTTCTCTTGCAGTGTCATCCGGAGTACGCAGAGCATCTCTGTATCCTCTGTATCTAACAGGAGAGATTTACGTCAAAAACTGGGCTCCACTTAAAATGTAAATTATGTAGACCAAGCAACAGTATCACAGAATTTTATATCATATGATGATATTAAAAGTTATTGGCATCAAATGGTATTAAATTACATGTCATGGATTTTAAAATAATTGTCTCATTTATGTCTAGACTGAGACTGCTACTCAGACAGTGTAGTCAACATAGAATTTCTTTATAAGTGATAAAAATGACCCACAATAAACAATAAAATAAATAAATTAAATAACAGAATTATGCATAGTCTTAAACAACAAATTTTTTTTCAGATAACCACACAACTGTAAATGTTTTATTACATTTATTTCCATGTTATAATATTTTTTACATCAAATATTAAGCTTGACTGCATATACGTTGTACAGTTTTGTTTTTCTGAAATAATACATCTGTAAGTCAAAAACAGTTATGTACTAATAATTATTTTGTTTTAAACTATCAAATTATTATCATTGACCTGTTTATTGAATTCGTCATCGGCTCCAGCTCCACCATACTTGGACCACACCAGAGAGCACTAACTCTTTCCCTCCTGAGGATGCCATGACAAAACAAAACTTTCCATCTGAGGACACAAAATCCTACAATCACTCTTTGTAGTGGACTTAGTAATGCAGATATGCGTATTTTACTTTTTTTTTTTAATCTGCTAATATTTATTTAGTTTTTGTTTTTAAACTGTGACTATAAACCTATTAACTAGATAGTTTATTTCATTTATTATCCAAGCGGCCCAAAGATGAAGGGTCCCTTTGTGAGTCTTGGTCCCCCCAATTTTTCTTCCTTATAACGTTTACAGAGTTTCTCTCGCCACTGTTGCCCTAGGCTTGCTCAGGTTGGAATTGGCCCAAGATATTAGAAGAAAAGCTGAGACAATGCCCCGTTGTGAAAAGAGCTATAGAAATAAATCTGACTTTTCTTTATTTTGTATTTTAATTCAAGAATGTGTTACTTTTGTAAGTATTATGCAGGATTGCATTGATGTTGATGATAATAATTATAGTAGTAAAATGAATGCAATCCATTGTGCATGTTTTTTTATAGGAAACTGAAATACCTTATTGCAATCTTTTTGAATGAAATTTGTATATTACAGAAATACAATCCATTTTATTCTTTGGTTCTTTGTAATTTGGTTAGGTATATTTTAGTACCAACTGACAATCATGTATGATATAATTTCAGTTGGTGTGTTTTTTCTCTAACAGATACATAAAAGACTGGCAAAGTTTTGTTCACACACATGAGTAAGACTGGCAACCTTGTGTTGTGTATAATGAAATATACTGTAACACTACATATCACACACTACTGGTAAACATGTATTGTGTATACAATGAATACACTAAACACTTAACACATTACACACTACTGAGTAAAACCAGCACACCTGTGGTCTGTGTTGTGATTGTAGTGTAACCCTTTAGACAACACACTACACAATACTGAGTAGGACCCTGCGTTCAGTTGCAACCTCATATTCTTTATTGTGGTTACACACAAACCCTCTTGACTAGGGGTGTCTCAATCCCTTTTTTTCAATTTTTTATTCAACCTCTTGTAGTAGTTAGTGAATAGCATGGGTCAGATCCTAACACCCTCGTAATCAACACCTGCTTTGAGATTTACATTTTTTGTCATGTGATGACCTCCTCACAGCATAAAAAGTTTCCAGTTGGATCAATCAGAATCTGTTCACTGTTTTATTCCAGTTTTGATACTTGATCCATTTCTAATTTTGACCATGTCAGAGTATGCATTACAGCCCTTGGTGTCTACTGTAAAACACAAATCCATAGTATGTAAACTGCTCAGGCATTGTCTTCCTCAACCCAAAGGCTCAGAGGTTTGGAGGCGTTTCTCTTGGGGTGGACCAGACCACCCGGCGGAGGGCTGATTGGTTTCGATGCTGCTCCATGTTGGATTGGTTAAAGTGCGGCAGAAAAGAACGACACGCCATGTGCTCTCCACTCGCGGCCCTGCAAGGAGTTAAAGTCTCCCACATGAAGGCATCAAACGCTCCACATACCGCTTTATGGTAGTCATATGGCAACCGATTTGATATTTTTCCTACCACAGCAGGGAATAAAACTTGCCACTAATTTAGGCTGCAAGCGCCGCCGCTAAATTTCAGCATGTGCTGACGGTGTTCGCCAGATGTTTTCCTTTTGGTCCCTCTCGCTTTTTAGTCTCTCAAACACACACACACACACACACACACACATAAAGTGTCTTGCCTAATATTCCCTCTCAATTTGTGAGAAGCTGTCCAGCTACGGTACAAGTTTGCAAAACAGAGGCTTAAGTTTTTATTATTATTATTGAAAACATCATTTCTCTGGTTATAGTTATGGGTTTGATGCACACTGAGAAGTCGATCCATTTGATCTGTCAGCATCAGCAGTTCTCGTTGTTTCTCAGAGAGCTAACCGCATTGCTCATGCCCACTTGGGACCCTCTGCTTCTGCACCATGTTTGATCGCCTGTGATTTTCTTTTATAGATTATTTTCTTCTCCTGAACATCGGTTATTTGTTATTTGTTCTTATGAGAGCATCTCTAGCTTTCTATTTTGTGCGGAAATGCAGCGCAACATCTTTTTACCATAAAAAGGGGAAGCGATGCATCATAGCAATATTTTTCCAGACTTCATGGTTATTATTGTCTCTTAAGATAATCCATTTTGTAATGTAGGGCTCTGTAGTGGTACAACTTTAATTGCATTTCGGTCATAAAGTTGTGCAGGTTTGAGAGCTATTGGGCTATTAGTTATTAATCTGCGAAAATTAGCTAATGTTATTAGCTAAACTAAAATGTATGTAAGTTGAACTAAATGGATCCCAACCAGATAGGAAATGCAGCTATAGATTTTCTAACTGTAGCTGTGTAAATGTAGCTGTTTTCAAAGCAGAACTAGTGCAACAGTATGCTATGCACGTAAATGTAGCCAACCTTGCTACTCATTAGCTTACTTTGAAATCTGTCATCACGAGTGTAATGTTCAGTAAGCTTTAGCATTTAAACCAAAAATGTCTTGGCTGATTGACAACATTTGGGGTAACCGCTGATTCTGGTTATTATAAACACATATTTTCACAGCCAAGCTAATTTCCTCTACACTTATAGCTACCTAAATAAGGCATTAAAGTTATTGGGGATACAGAGAGGCGTTCAAAGAGAGACACAAACTCTTTCCTCATTTGTCTTAAACGGACCCTGGAGGTGTAGGTAACACTCAAACTTGTCACGCAGCCTTCCTGGCTGGCCATCATCTATCAAAATTCAAACGTACATACACACTCTTTAAACAAATAAGGAGTTCGACATTTAGCTTAGATGTGAGATCTGAAGCTGCGGCTGGTTAAGACAAACAGTTTCTCCCCGCAGACATTACAAAGTCTCATGTCGACGGCACAATCTCATCGCCTGGGCTTAATTCAGTAGTAAAGTGTTATTAGCCAGAACCATTAGCTTAGTTGCAGTGGCTTTGCCTGCCACCAGAACTGTCATGCTGTGTAGACACATTCTGGGTGGCACTGTAAAAACGTGATGAGCTCTCTTAAACTCTGACAATCTCATACACTTTTACGGCAGGCACTTTTTCATTTTTTAACTGTGGAATTGAGCGTCTCCTTTGCTGGCGCTGATCTTGATCTGTCTTGATGTGATAAATGCCGCATGCTGACCATGACTGGGCCATATGCCTCCGCTTTTGCTGTGGATACCATTTCCACTGTTAAACAAACACAAGCCAGACTTCTTCTCAAACTTGTAATCTCTCACGGCTGAACAGTTGATCGTTTGCAATTTTACCTGGCTTCTCCACTATGTGACATTTAGCAGTCTGTATGACCGGTTTAGCTTTGCCTTAGGCAAAGTCTCGGTAGGTTTCACTGTCTTTCTGTGAATTCTATACGTGATGAAATTGAGTCTGTCTTTTTTTTTGAAGGATAACGATCTTGAAAAAGTCTTGGCTGTGTCATGCTAATAAGACCTGATGTCACTGCAGGTTGTAGGTTTGACTCTAAGCTAGAAGGTTATGGACAACGCAGTACCACAAGGACCTTCCTTTGTCTCTCTGGGAGCCCCTGTGAAATAAAATAAGGCCTTATCAGATTTTGTTCATGCCAGCAATGGCTTGTCTCGACGTGCTCACTCAGTTAGCCACGGCCCTGGCGCTACAGGCACTGGCTAGATGAAAGGGCCTCCTTAACCATAAGCTATGCAGGGAACCAAGCCAAGGCTTGAAATGCATCGGCGTGATAACAGCCAAAGGAAAAACGAATCTCCTCTTGTTTATTTCGCCCACGGCTGAAGCCAGCGGAGGGTACATACTGGATCTGGGGGGATTCGGGTGGTTGACGTGGCCGTTTCTGTTCAAACCTGACTGGCTTGAGGGAGTTCACTGTAATTTATGGGAGCCTTTCTAGTCGGTTTATTGCCTTATGTCAGTTTAATGTAGCAGTATCACACGCTAATCAGTATCATGATTGTTAGCATATTGTTAGCTTACCATAATGCTCTCTTTTCTTTTCTTCTCTGTTTAAGCCATGAGTGCAATATTACCTTCAGGTAACTGTTCAGTGTTCAGTTTTCTTTCTTTGTCCCTTTAACACACTGTATCTTTAACATGCTTCTTAGTGTAGTGTAATACCTGTTTCCTTTCTGAAGCTAAGTTTGGAGCTATCGTGTGGGTTTTGCAGTCTGTTTTTTCTTTTTTTCATGTTAGCATATGGTTAGCATATTACTTAAGCTGTGTGCTACTTTAACCTTTCGATTTGACCAAAACTGCAAGTGAGATTCTGACCATTTAATCTTTTCCAGTCTGTTTATTGCTTAATGTCAATTTAATGTGCTAGTATCACGCAGTAATCAGAATCGTGATTGTTAGGAAACTGTTTGCACACTACAACATTCTTCTCTTCTCTTATCGTCTCCAAGCCATTCTCACTTGGAGCATGTGATTTTTTTATGCATGGGCAGATCTTCTTAGCGACTATAATGAATCTGATTAATGTGGTTTTTCAGACCATTGTAAGGTATGACATTTTGCGTCTAAACCTCAGTGCTGATGAATTAAGCAAAATACGTCATTTCGAAAGATGAACTGATTTGGTAGTCATCTGTGTGATCTCATTGTGAGTTTATTTCTCAGTCTATCACATATGACACATAGGCAGTACATAGTATGGAATAGTTTAAACGATTTTACAAGAAAAACTTATAAGGTTAACATTCAGCATCTGACTTGTGCCAGTCCGTGTGGGTGCACCAAAATTCCATCTGTATTGCAATTAAATGGCCTTAAGATAGTTAGTCAGTATTAAACCATTTAAAAACATTTTATTCAATATGTAATATGCTTAAATAACTACCTACTGTGTAAGTAATGCAACAAGGTTTACAGCCCTTGGGCAAAAAATGTTACTTTGTAATATTGTGTCAGTCCTAAGTCGTTCTGGATAGCAGCATGTGCTTAATAAATGTAAACATCATTTTGCTTATACACCATACTTAAATTCTAATACTGCATTACAGTGCCTTAAATATACCAGTTTCTAGCTCTGTATAAATTCTCCTTTATGTTCTCCTGTCCTAAAAGCTACTTATAGTTTAGGTTTAGACCAAAGTTGTATGTGGGACCTTAACCTTTTGATTTAGCTCACAGGACACGCCATCATGCACGCAAACTCAATCCCAAATACACACAGTTAATTTACATCTAAGCTAGAAGCCTAAATGATCAAGCCAACTCATAAAGCTAACTCACATACAGATCTGTAATGTAGGCAGCATAGGGCTTGATGCCAGCATGCATGGCAGAAAGGTGCCTGGCATGTGTCACGGCTCCCACCATCATAAGTGCCATGTAGCATCTGAGGAGCAGTTTTATAGCATGAACGCACACACACACACACACACAAATATATACACGCATATACAAATGCGCAAACACGCAAACACACATACGAGCACTGATTATAGCAGCCTGATTGTTTTGGAAGGCACTCTGAAGGTCTGCCGAGTTTTACAGTGGCTTTTAAATGAGCCTGGATGCCTGCACTCAGCTGGGGACCATTATGGTGCACGTTATCCCAAAAAATGCAATTATTTCACATACGGGACTATTTCACACACATGCATTAGAGCACTCACATGTTTAGATAGACATGTGCCTCTTTGGTGCAGAAATCTGGCCTTTCTGGTGCAATATTGAAAAGATCAATACACACCTCCCACAGATATGATAAACAGGTATGGGTATTATTTATGACAGCCAGAGCTATCTGCGCTCACATGGATCTGCGTGTGTTTCAGTGAGCAAGTTTGTGTGCGTATGCATGTGTGAAGTGTGCGAGTGCATGCGTGGGTGGGATGGTGGATGGTGCCCATCCAAGGGCAGATTGAGGCGACGCACGGTGCCCGGCTCACGTTCCCTTTGATCTCCTTTTTTTTTTGCTTTTTTCCCTTCTCCTCCCTCCTTGGCGGTCTGCGTCTGCCTTCAGATGAGAGCTCGAGTGTCATCCATCAAACCCCTTGAGTCCTTCGCCATCATTGGCTCATGCCAACTGGGTCTTAGCATAGCGACACATACTGGGGCTCATGCCCGAAACATGATTCAGATTCTCTGCAATGCCACAGACAGCTTAGCTTTCTCTCGCTCCTTCTTTCTCCCTCTCTCTATCTCTTGCCAGGCCAAGAGTTATAGCTCTTATTGACAGAGACGTCTTTCCAGTTATTTTTCACTGTCTGCTTCTGCCTCTGGCACAGGACGCCATCTCTCTCTCTCTCGCTCGCTCTGTCTCGTGTATCTGATGATGGCACAGCACTCAGGTCCAGTATGTGTTTCCAATTAGCCGCATATGCATCTAAGCCTGTGTTTTTGGGGTAATGGAGGTGTAGCAAAATGAGTAGCCCTGCTTATGGAGGCTCATTGAGCTGGCACATATAAACCACCTGCTGTGCAGTAGGCACACAGCCAGGGATTCATGTTGAGTCTTCAATCTTATTTAGGTTTAAAGGTACAGGACCTGAAAATCAAACGAATCCATATCTACACCACAAGAGCGCAAATTTTACGTGCTAAAGGAACTTTATTTCTGAATCTATGTCATTGGCAAGGGTGAGTAGACACATCTCAGTGTCCAGCTTGCCCAGACTAGGTTTTCCACTTTAGAACCTGAGGCACCACAGAGGCCAGAACTTTCCTTTAAGCAGATATTTTAATGAATCTCGGGAGAGCTGTGGCAAAAAATAGGCAATAATCTGACCGCACCTTTAAGGATGCTTGCATTAGTGTTTGTGTGGTACAGCAAAATTATTTTATGGTACATTGTCATGATGATATTTATCACAAGATTTCCTGCCTGAAGTTTTGCTAACACAGTAACAATTTCAACAATAATAACTACAAGGGAGAAAATTGGGATAATATATAGACACTTTATGATAACCAAAAGAACCTATATAAGTCTATATAATGCTATAATATAATAATGTAGATTTTATATTGTCATATCTTTAAGGAAATTGGACATAGATGCTTTATATGCAATCAAAATGTTTGCATGTGTCATACCTTGCCAACTTAGCAGCTCCACACACTTCTTTTTCACCGTTCGACTCCGTTTTAATAAATGTGCCTCTTCCAGTCAGGTTCAAAGTGTGGAAAATCGGAGAACAAGTGAGTCAATCCAATCCAATCCAACCACAAAGCTGAGCTGTAGTTATCAGACAGGCTTCGCAATTGATTGTCTGGTCACTAACAGGCAGCATTAGCCTCAGTACGGCTTTAAATTGGTTGTGCTGTTAATTCTTTTGTTTAAGGCACTGCGCTACTAACAAGAAAGTTAACGGTTCAAGGCCGGGCATTACCAACCTGCTACTGTTGGCCCTTGATCCACTCCCTTACACAATTGCTTAGTTTAGTAGCATGTATTTCTTTTGAAGTCACTCAGGATATGGGTGTCTGCCAAGTGCTTAAATGTAAATGTGTTGTCACACTATTGTAATATAAAAATATTGAGAAGAGTTAAAACAATGCAACACTGACACATACTTGCCAGCGCAATAGCAGCTTTGGTAGCATGCTCTATATTTAGAATCCATAGAGGCCACGATGACTAACATTAAAAAAGTCTGTAAAAGTAAAAATGAATCCCAGCCCCAGATATAATGTTAGGTGGAGTGTTTGCTGCGCCGTGCTCGTGCTCACACCTTTCATACGTGTACAGTGAGTACGTTGTGTCTGTGTGTGTGATTTGCATGGCCGCCTGGGCCCCTTGATTAGTCACCTCTCAAACAAGACATCAGTGATGCGAGGTGAGGCCCCTTGGGTGCTCAGGAGCTGTGGATCACAGCCATGCTAATGCGGGCACCATGCCAGGTGTCACACAGCCAGTGACAGGTGCTTGCAGGGGGGCGTGGGCACTGCCAGGGGGGTTGAGTGTCACAATCCGTGTGTTATCACCATCTCCTTTGTTGTGTATGCAAATCCTCTGCCATAGCGTCCAGCACGGCTTAGAATGTGGCACATTTGGGAAGCAGCAATAGCCATGAATATATACATGCATGCCATTTAGACGCACGCTCTAAGTACTGTGCTGTTCTGTGCTGGGCAAAAGTAAAGCTATCGGGGCCGTTGAGATAATTAAACATCAAACCTTTCTGCTTCTGTTACAAGCTAATCACTTCAGAATGGAGAAGTATCTTGTTTTCAATGAAAAGCTAAACCCTACAAAGGGTCTTTTTAAGAATGGTTTAATTGGCTGCTAACACCAAACCCAGGAGGGTAGGACTCTTTAATGCCGGACCATTTCGAATACACACATACACATGCCTCATTAATCACACATACACAGACACAATGTGACAGGCAGAGAGCCCCTCCTCTGCGATTAGGGCTGTGAGCCTGGCTAGCACCGAATCGCCAAACATCCGTGGCTCGATTTAGCTATTTAACCTGTAATCCATGCAATATTTATGGAAGTGTGAGGGACGAGGGAAGAATGAGGCCATTAGGCTCTCACAGCGAACAGAGCAGGCACTCCGCTAACTGCTAGTTGACCTCTGCAGCCCACAGCAAGCTTTTTTTCTGATGGCAGTAATTGCTGCAAATTGAATCATAGAGCGAGTGGCAATGATTCCTTAATGAGCACTTTTATTAGCTGGAGTAGCACTGCGTGGTACAGGCCTGCCCGGGTTCTACGCGGTGCGACCCAATGGGCCATGGTCATATGGAGATTTGTGATCTTGAGGTGGCTGATGGGTAATTTCACACCATCGCAGCACACAAGCTGGCATCGCAAGACATGGCTCTCTGATGGGTCATTAGCATATTTTAACTTCTTCACGATAGGCTCTCTCCAGCTTGTTTTGAAAGTTGATGAAATTTCTCTTCGGTCGTCATTAGGCCTCGTTGTCTGTTAGCTGACACGCTTCTTTGGCAACATATGGCTCTTTCTGTAGGACGTGATAAGATGCAAATTGCCAGAGCTTGAGCACACATTTATGGCAGAGTGGGGTTGCATAGTCGAAAAGAGACCCCTTCCCAACCCCCCCTCCACACTATCTTTTCCTCTGACTGTCTCCCTGCCATCTTCATTCTCCCACCTCGCTCTATTTAGAAAATTCCCATTCGGCACTCACTCGAGGAACGTGTGATCTTGACGAGGCGTCTTTGGAACATCAAATACGTCCACTCCTGATCCACACTTCAGCACTGGGCTCTCGTCCATGCACGCTGAGCCGGGAAAGGAGCCGGCCGTCTATATTTTAGTATCAAATACTCCCCCTCCATCCTCCCCCCTCCTGCCAGGCATGTGTGTGAAGGCCGGCCAAACTAAACACGGACATCGGGCCGGCACACTTCTATCCTCCTATCCAGCAGAGCGGCACCAGCAGGCCCCTGGCCATACCACACAAGCCCCTGGCCATTGCCCCAACCAAACCCTGTGGCTCCTGTCAACTGTTCAGAGAGTATCACAGTCCCATTAACATAAAGCACCTCCACACACTCAGTCCAGACAAAATATAGACATCACTTGCCTTAACCACAGCGTCTGCAAGCCATAACTGCAAATATAAAGCAAAAGTTCATTATATAAGGAATTGACCTTTTTCACGGCAAAAATTCGTTTGTTTGTGTGTTTGAAAGTTATTCCTGCTCGGTTCCAGAATGCACTTAAGTAAATGGCGGCTTTGGGCATATTGACACATGACACATCACAATATATTTATTTATTTGACCAATTTCAATATATTGAAGGAGTAGAACTCAAGAGAGAGTGTGTTACAAGCCAATGGCGAGTGCTGTAGATAATCACAGCCATGATAACACACAACCTTGAGTGTTCTGTGCATTTATGCAACATTTTTTATAACAAAAAAGAGCCAAAGTAAATGAAAAAGAATTCCCGACTTTCATACTGAATATGCTTTAAGACTGACAGGACTTTCTGTCAAAAAGTAGGTCCACGACATATGAGTTGTTTCTGTAGTACTGTAACAATTTCCTGTCCGGCTTTAACACAATAGACTACAAAAATCCAGGTTTGAAATCCAAAGTGCAAGTAAGCAAGGATGAAAAATAATAACACTAAATTCATCAGGAGTTGAGTGGGAGAATTTGTAAAAATTTTGTGACAGAGAATCAGCAGAGTGATCCCATTTTGGTGTGAAAAAGCTATGCTGCTATCACAAATATCATCACAGAGAAAATTCTAATTAAAAATAGTCAGATCTAACTGTTGTATAAAGCAGGTTATATCACAATCTGTAGTAATAAAAGGGCAATTTTCTACTTTTGTGCATAATTAATGCATGGTCCTGTTGTGTATTATTCCACACTGCTACACAGTGCATGGATGATTATGGCTTTGCGCAGTTTTCCATCGCTCCGGCCACCCCCTAAACCCCCCCACCCCTCACCCCACCCCCCAATTTTGCTCATCTCTTTTTTGTCTGGGGTACATGCTTTCCCCCGTACGGAGTTAGCAAGTGTGTGTGCATGTGAATGGAGATGTACTGTATATTAAAGACTGTCTGGCATTACCATTAGCATAATGCACTGAGGCCTTCGGGGTGTACCTGCCATCTGCATGAGGCTCAAGCCCTCGGGGAGCCTAAGGAAGACACACACACACCAACCCTGTACCCTCCGGCATATGATCCTTACCCAGTCGTATACATGCATGTCCTTTCTGCTGAGGTTTTAGCGAGCAGCAGGTGCCATGAGGCCACTGATAACCTGGCACAGAATCAGATGGCTCAGCTCTGCCTCTTACAGCGATGCAATTTTCATTTTGTCTCATAAAATGGCTGTCACCGGAGTGTGGTGAGATGCCTCTCGCATGTTGCCTGTTTAATTTTTAAAGTGAAATGATCCATGAACCTCATCATAGACGACTCTTCCCTTTGATTACACCCCAAGCCACTGCAGTCAGCAAACAGATGCAGGAATGACACGAAAATCTGTTAAAGCGTGCCATCAGAGCCTCTCCCAGGAACGTGTTGTGGAATTAAGTGCTAATATGTATGCATACATTCACACTGCCTTCTCTTTGTGTCTTCCAGGGAAAGACGAGCCGTCTAGCTACATCTGTACCACATGCAAACAGACCTTCACCAGCGCCTGGTTCCTGCTGCAACATGCACAGAATACACATGGCATCCGAATCTACCTGGACAACCACCCGTCCAGCTGCTCCCTCACACCGCGTATGGCATTGCCCCCTCCAATTGGAGCAGATGCCCTACCCCGCTCACCTCTTGCCAGTTTCCTGGGGGACAACAGCAACCCATTTCACTTACTCCGCATGGCTGCCCCACTTCTACGTGAACCTCAGCCTGGTGGATACATGGACACACGTCTGCCATCTACCCCGCCATTCGTAAGTCCGCCTCCACCTCCTCGTCACCCCCTTGAACGTTTGGGCCCAGAGGAAATGGGTATTCTTACCCAGCATCCCAGTGCCTTTGAGCGGGTGATGCGCCTGACACCAATGCAAATGGAACCGCCATCCATGGACTTTTCCCGTCGTCTTCGTGAGCTGGCCAGCAACAACAACAATAATGGTGGACCAACTCCTCCACTCTCACCCAATCGTGTTCCCCCAGTGCACAGGCTCCTCAGCCCCACCCTGTTTCAACCTGGTGCCAAGCCTCCACCGTTCCTACAAACCCCAGCACAGCCCATGCCATCTGCCCCCAGACCTAGCTCTTCACCAACTTTGGGTCAGACAGGCAAGGTAAAGTCTTGTGAGTTCTGCGGCAAGACATTCAAGTTCCAGAGCAATCTGATAGTTCACCGACGCAGTCATACCGGAGAGAGACCTTACAAGTGCCACTTGTGCGACCATGCCTGCTCCCAGGCCAGCAAGCTGAAGCGCCACATGAAGACCCACATGCACAAGTCAAGCTCGGTGGGGAGCTCACCAGAGAGGGGTGGCCGAGACTCAACTGGAGAGGAGCAGAAGAGTGGAGAGGGCAGAAATATTCTGGACAATGAGGAAGAAGAGGAGGAAGAAGAAGAGGAAGATGAGGAAGAGTATGAGATGGAAGATCAACAAAATGGCAGTAGCAGACCCGCATCCAATCTCAGCATGGACTCAGAGCACAGTAGGAACCGAGAGAATGAGTCCAGGCCTTCACTGAGTGAGAACCAGCTCTCCAATAACAAAGGAATGGAAAGCCAATATAATGATATTGACAATCATCACAGACCAAGGAATGAGACAGACATAGATTCATCCCCAAGAGAAATGGATGCAAAGAGTCGTCCCATGGTTAATGGCAGGGATTGTGGTCCTGAGGACTCCATGCCAGGGTTGTTTCAGCAAAAACCTGCACCCATCACCAGCCCGAGCCTCTCCGGCTCCTCAGCCAAAAGGATCAAAGTGGAGAAGGACATGGAGATTCCACCCTTGCCTCTCATCTCTTCGGAAAACGTGTACTCACAGCTATTGGCTGGCTATGCTGCCTCCCGCCACTTCATCAGGGAGCCCTTCCTGGGCTTTGGTGACTCCCGGCAGTCACCGTTTGCCACCTCATCTGAGCATTCGTCCTCTGAGACAGGCAGTCTGCGCTTCTCCACACCTCCTGGGGAATTGCTGGAAGGCGGACCACTTTCAGGACGGAGTGGTAGCAGCACCCCACACCTCCAACTCCGAGGGCCAGGTCCCGGCAGGCCTCCTGGCTCCAAGGAGAGCCGGCGAAGTGACACGTGCGAATTCTGCGGTAAGGTTTTCAAGAACTGCAGCAACCTGACGGTGCATCGGCGCAGCCACACGGGCGAGAGGCCGTACAAGTGCGACTTGTGCAGCTATGCCTGCGCACAGAGCAGCAAGCTCACGCGTCACATGAAGACGCATGGTCAGTTCGGCAAGGAGGTGTATCGCTGCGACATCTGTCATATGCCCTTCAGCGTCTACAGCACCCTGGAAAAACACATGAAAAAGTGGCATGGCGAACACTTGATGAGCAACGACGTCAAACTCGAGCAGGCAGATCGAGCCTGAGCTGCGAGAACTCCTATAAAGCACACTCCTTCAGACTGTACAGTGGGTTTAGCTGGATAATCTTTTTTTGAATAACTCTGACTATAGACTTTTTTGACTGATTTGATGTTATTTTTTGGTTTCGTTCCGTGTTTTTTTTTCTAGTGCCACCTGAGAAATAAGAACATTAGTAAATGTTTGTGGATGGATTTTAAAAAGCCCTGCTGGCATTCCTAACATCCAACAGGAATTTCTCCATTAAGAATCCATCGAGCCTTTCTACTGTGCAATAATTTCTGTATTTATTGGATCACTTCTTATTGATACATGGCATGTGCAGATATATTGTGGCATGTGCAGGGATTATTCGTTAGGCACCATTTTAGATATGACAAATACTTAGAGATTTTGGTGTTCTGCCACCTTTGCATTAAGCAGTTTCCAAGAAAGGGAAAAAAACATGTCCTGCTAAATTCTAAAGAAGTAACCAGCTTCTAAAATCTGAGAGGATTTCCTTTGTGTACTACTGCTGTTTGCAGTCTCACCAAACGTGGCTGATATTAAAACGTAAAGCACTGAATGTCAACTTGACAATAAATATGAAAGAAATTCTTGGTAAATCAGGCATCTGCTTATTAATGTTACGGGATGTCTCAAGCAGCAGGTGGACAGTTTGACTGTATTAATTGTACATTTATGATTCCAGCTGTCAGGGCTATCAAGTTCCAACCAGAACACACTTGTTTATTTACATCTGATGATTTTTAGGTATTTCTCAAAATCCTGGCAACATAACACAGCCTGCGGTCTCATCAAGTCCAAATGTTTACATTAGTTCAAATGAACCTCCGTGTCTAGTTTTCACAGCTACCGCGCAGTGTATATTTTCTTAAATCGTACGTTAATGGGTTTGGCTAGGCCAAAGCATACGATGGTATTATCATACTGATTCATAGTGTTAAAACCAGTTTTAACAAGACTTCATTTGGGATCATTCAGTTCCATAAACTTGCAAACTTTTACAGTATTATAAATGTATTATAGTTATGGTCAATATTATCCATCTTAGCCTGCTGCTCATTTGAAACCCAGATTAAGGCTACGTTAACAATCAGCACTTCAAAATATTGCCATATTTTTGGTCACTTTTTTTTCTTATCAAATTCTATTGATTTATAGCTCATTCCCTACATAGTGTTCCACGTCATGTGTATCATCCTCTACGATTTTGTGTAGCGTAAATATAAGCAAGTTAGCTGTAACTTTAATAACAGACCAGTTTGAAGAAAAGAAGAAAGATCAAGAGCAAAGGGTTTTTACATGCCATTTGAGTGCCAGCTCTCTTACTCTCATCTAATCTGTCCCGCGCTCAGATGTATGCAGCGTGTACTGTATGGTGCAATTCCTAACTCGCAATGCAGTGGAAGCAGCCTGAAAAAGTTCCCATTTGTAAAATTAAATTCCTATCCACGATAAATCACGCATACTATATGAGGTGACATTTATGCATTTGTGTGTAGTACATGTGCTACCTTTTAGAATTATACTTAACGTACAGATGCGTCCGAGAGGTGACCTCGCCATCTCTAAACCGATACTTGCAGCTGGATCTTGGCCAGCGATGGAAGAAAAATGGGGGGAAAAAAGAGAAATGACACTCTTGTCTTTAAATAATGTTTACAGTGTTGAAGTACAAGGATCATGAATTCCTGTGTAAATGTATTTTAAAAGAGAAAGAAATAATCTCACAGTTTTTTCTACCATTTTTGAATGCCATAGCAGGGTTGTTTGTTCGTTACTTTGTTTAACTTTTTGTTTTTATGGTGCAGGGTTCTTTTCCATAAATTTCAATGGATATATTCGTATGTTTGGTTCACTGTTAAAATACACAGTGCATTTGTATACCAGTGGCATTTTATGAAATAATGCAAAAAAATCTTTATATTTTGCAGTCCATTATAAAGTTGTGAGTCTATCCGAAATGTTTCTTTTTTGTCTCTCTATCTGTTCATAATTTTGGTAAATCATCCTTGCAGGGATGTAAAAAAGGAAATAAAAATGATTGAAAATTGAATCTTTGCTCAGTTTGCTCGTTTATTTAAAATTAAGTGATCTTTAATTATTCTTGTAGTGAGGTGGTGTAAAGGAGAAAATACAGACACCTGAACGTAAATGTCTGATTCCAAGTTTATTAGGGAAAAGACACCTGTTACTGTATGAACGCTTCTCTGATGATCTTCTTTAATATCCATATTATTAAAGATGGTGGCGTATAGTCTGTGAGCCACCGAACATGCATACTAAGCACCTGTCTCTTCCCATATAATCAAATGATTTTGTTTTTCAAGGTCAGCTTTGACTGGAATCCTTACATAACTAATAAACCACTTGTCCTGTTATTACAAAACAATCAGTGTCAGGGAGTTGTGATATGATTTGAAAACAAAGCTTTTAAATCTTTAGAGCTGTATTTAATTAAGTGGAACGTTTGCTCTTCAGATAAGTTATCCCTATACATCACTTTCATTATAACATCAGTGTAAACCTCTATCTCTTCCTTATTTACTTTCTCCTTGCCAGAAAACATGATTCAAAATCTTTAACTGTAGTCATGTTCTGGTTTACTGACTAAATGAAAGCATGTTCATATCTGCAAGCTGGCATCATAATAGCTGCCCCATGGAGCTTCAGAGCTACATGGAATCATGTAGAGCGAAGCAGAGTAGCACTGCTTCAACCACACGACTGTTACATACTCATATAAGTGTGCACAGTCGCAGTTGGTACTCACCACCTTTATGATGGAAATACGTTCTGAAAATTTAGTCCTAAGTTGAATTTACATTTACAATTACATCATTCAGTAGAAGGCAGGGTGCAATATCCCAAGAACACAATCCAACTAAAGTACTGTTTTAGTATGGATAGAAGGGATGTTGTTGTTATATTCAGTTGACATGTGCTGGATTCTGATTAGGTTTGGCAGAAAATATAAACGCAGTCATCACAATCATTTGCTTTCAAAAGTTGCCTGGTCTTAGTTTGACTAAGGCTATAATTTAATAATAATTATTATTGTTTTGTATATATACATGGCGAGTCAAGCTGCCAAAATCATTGGTGAGGTTTCTTTGTTGGTAGTGTTCTAAGGGCGATTACTATACAGCTTAGCATCTCTATAGGCAGGTTTTCTTTGAATTTGAAAATAATGTAACAGTGCTGTGTGAAATTGGTGGTCATTCTGGGTGTCGGATGTTGAAGTCTGCAGCTATGATATGGCAAATACGTTCCTTGGATTGAATCATCAATTCTGTCTTTACTTACATGTAACAAACAAAAAAGTGAAAATGCAGTGGTGGAGTGACATGAGAAAACTTGGGCAAATTAAAAGCCAGATGTGCTGCTGCATTCTGAATAGGTTTCAGGGGTCTGATTGAAAAAGCAGAATAGTGTTGTTGTAATTCAGTTTTAATACAATGAGAGACTGGTTAAGCACCTGAGTGGCTTCCCTGGATAGGAATAATCGAATTCTTATGTTGCAACAAAGGAACCTGACTGCATGACTGGATCACTTGAATGTATACTGTAAAAAATTTCCAAAAAAGTTTTTTTTTTTTTTTTTTATATGGAAAATTAAACCTAATTTAAATAATAATTTAATAATAATTTTAAA
>JAUZST010027050.1:0-30315 GCA_034779995.1 Parotocinclus haroldoi | reverse complement strand
ATGTGTGGTATGGCTTTGTAATGGTTATAATTGTAATGTTCCCAGCCAGCTCAAGACGTGTTAGACTCCAACTCCCAGAATTCCATTCTCACACACATTCTGATTTCCCAGAATATTGACTCATGGTCACCTGTTCCTTGTTTCATTTATTTCACACACAACATCTAAACCCCTGCCTGTTATCACTACACTGCGTTCAAACTGGTTCACACAAGGAAAGAGTTGAACTAACTAATTTTAAGGTGCTGAAAATGTCTTGTTCATGTTTTATGATGCTTCGGATACAACTCAGGCCAAAGATTGCATCATCAGTATTGCATCATCTCTGAATGGCCAATGTAAGCTACATGATACAATCCTAATTAAACTTGCATCTAAATCTTACATTCTCACTCTGTCAGTCACCCAGCCAGCATTTTTACAGTTTATATCGTCTTACAGTATATCGTCATTCAGCTATTCTCTACTCTTTTCAATATTGGGACAATAATGTGTCATGTAAAGATAACTTAATAGTTTTCTACCACCGTGGTCATCTTCTCACAATTCCAGATCTTACAACTTTACGTCTTATTCTGCATTCTGAAATCTTGCTTTGTATCAGAGCAAATGATAGCAAGTTATCTTGATATGTCTTGATTGTTTATGTCTCACTAGGGCTCAGGGTAAAATGTCTGCTCCAATTCCTTGCCAGGCACATGTAGAATATCAAATGAGAACAATATCTATACGACATTATTTACATAAGAATGTCAAACAGTGCTGCAACAATGGCAGCAGAAGTTTGTGATCTGTCTAAAATCCAAAGCAGTCAAATGAAAGTACAGTCTGAGACAAGTTGTTTCAGTTGGAACCCATTATCATGTGCTTTGAGTGATCTAAGCATGTATGGATTTGACTATACCGCATGAAAAACCAGGTATAAACACACCCAAGATACACTGTAATCAAATCACTTACATCACTTTCAGAGGTGGTGAAAGACAGATATTCATTCACTTTGTAACCCACTTTATCCTTTAGCCGGCAGCATAGGGTGCAAGGCAGGAATAATCCTGGAAAGGACGGCAGTCCATAGTAGGGCACATAAACTCAAATACAAAATATGGACTACAGTTTGTAACTGTAGAACTACAAAGTACTTCTATATGGTAAGCTAAACTGATCAAATTATCAGTGACTGTAGAAACAAGGCAGTGTACCTAAGAAAATAATAGTAACTGTATGTGTGTGGATAGGATTTTTGTTGCAGTATTGGAACAGCATTACCACTGGCCAGAAGACTACTTAGGTAGTATAAAACACACATACACTTTTAGTCATATATGTGTTAATGCTAATGTTAATTACCTTACTGGGCAGCCTTGAGGTGCTGTTAGTTTTGCTTGGATCAGCAGGGTAGAGAAGAATGGCATCAATCAATCTTGTTGTAATTAACACAGATATGGTGCAAGGTTGGGATTTGGACTGGTAATCACCCATCAACAACACAGACTGTAGTAAGATAAGATATTAAGTTTACTTGGTTGATGCAAGTCTCAAGTTCTCCTCTGCTTTGTCCTCCATTGTGCACATAAACATGTTGACCTCATAGCTTTGCACTATTTAAAAAAAAGACTGACACCTGATATACCTAAAGTGACTTATTGTGCTTTTTCTTTCATCATTTAATGTTTTTTCTTTTCTTTACTCAAGCCGCCCTTATTGTGGTGTAGTATCTATCAATAGTATTCTTATTACATTGTTTTGTTTATTATCATGCTATAATGTATTGGTGTGCTCGAAAAAAGAAGCACTCCTGAAAGTGACGCATACATTTAACCTTTTTTTTTACAAACCATAATTAAATCAGGTACTCTTTGAAACCATTTTAGTCCAGATTCTGAATTATACATCAAATGCATTTACTAATAAAATAGTCATAACAAGACTGTATTTTTTATTCATAATGTGTTTTGTTTGCAATTTTAACAATGCCGCTGATTTCTGTTACAAACAGACATACATGTGCAGTCAGTGTACCACAACTGACCTGCAACTCATGCAAACCTAAAGTACGTATTTTATCATCGGCAGTAGATTTAATCCTTTCCCCAGTAGGCCGTTTTTCATTCTTATCTTCAGGGAAATCTGTGTCTCTGTCAGCATATGGGTGGGCTTCAAGTTTTTGTGTTTTAATGAAAAACATTTTCAATCAGCCTTTCAATGAGTGAAGGATGAGAGAGCAGAAAAGCATTGAATCCAACAGATGTGTGGCAGAGAAAGCGAGAGAGAGACCTGAATGGACATAGGCTATTGGAACTAGAGACGAATCACTATGGCTAGTGGGGTGAATTCAGTCAGAAGATTAATCTAAAGCATGCATCGGCGAGAATGTCTGCACATGCTTTTGTGTGTGTGTTCATGAACTTCCTTCCTTAAGTAAATGGTGTTCTCTTGCTGTTATAATTACAAGGCAGGCTGAGTCAAGAGTGTGTTTATGAAGGCGACAGCTCAAGATCAAGGCTATACACACACATACACACACCAGCACACCTGTAGAAGTTATGTCACTGCTGATCACAAAGCAGGAGTGATGCATCATTCTGTTATCCAAGGACGGCTGACCGGAAACACACACGCACATGCACAAGTTCTGTTTTAACAGAGTTATCCCAGCCTACGTATATGGTTGCACTTGTTTGTTCAACCTGGCTGGCATGACCAGACACAACAGCCTTAGTATCGTCATGAGAAGCAACTCGCTAATCTCACTCATTTTGTTGTATGACACATATCGTATATACTATATATACACAGTCTGTGTGTGTGTGTGTGTGTGTGTGTGTGTACGCTCATATTTATGCTGTACTAGACAGTCAAATATATCTACATTATAGAATGCTTACAAACATTAGGGGATATGAAATATCCCCTTGAATAAATATCCCCTATTTTTGTGAGCAGTATAGAATACAGTAGCACATAACAGGGCATTATAATATAGACAAAGCAGAATATATAATGTAAAATACATAAATGGGCACCTTTTAGCATTTTATGCTACATGATCATCTTTAACTTTATTAGATCCCAGTGATTTTAGTAAAATATGTGATTAATAATACTGTCACTATAATATTACATTAAAACACCTTTATGCAGCATTTAGCATTTACCCCAATACAGAATGCATTACAATTTAACTGCACACAGGTTAAGGGCTTGTGACAGGGTCCAATACCTGCTCTGTTAAATGTTAAACATGTTGAACATGTAGTCATCTAGAAGATGCCCTTATCTAGAACAACTAACAACTGATACAGTAAAGTAAAGTACAGTTCTGGCCTTGTTTAATTATCTAACAGTGGCATCTTGATAGAGGTGGGATTTGAACCCAGGACCAGCTGATCAATAGTTTAGTACCTTAACTGCCACCACAGTCCCTCATTCATTAATTTACAATGATGCAAATATGTTGTAATAGCACAAAGCCCAGCCCTGTGCAGAACAAAACAATAGTCAAAACACTCATAACAAGGAATTATTTAGCAGGGGAAGACAGAATTCGAGATGCAAAGCAAGGAAATGGTGCTACTTTCGTACGCATGATAAACAATCAGGGTGAAGAGAGACAGTATGTATGCAGTCCAGTTATGATTATACAAACAAAAACAGTGAACGGGCAGTGTTTAAATAATTGTACAACAATATATATAAACACGCAATAAGAATCATGTAATTAATGACAGAATGTGTGATCTGGGGGATGATGTGGCAGGAGTGAAGCATGTTGGGAACTGGAGTGCAGAACAGATGTGGTTGCGCAATAAGTGTAAGAGTGGAAAAACCAACAGAAATCTTGACACAGGTGGTCGTGTGACACAGGCATGTATACATAAAGATTGGAACTTTTTTTTACCATCTATCATTAATGATCATAAACATTACATACAATGGATGTATCCTGGAGATGGAGTGTATACATTTCTCTTTAAAGCACATTCAGCAGTTGCAAAACATTTTTCTTTAGCTACTATAGTTGTTAAAATATACTAATTAAAGTCAAGACAGAGTTTGAAGACTGCTAATTGTTAGCAGACGTCTAGCCACATATATGTGACTGTGCACACCCACAGAGACACACAAAAGCACACAGTTACAGTCACATATACTTCACTAGACCTGCATTTCTTGTGTGTGCGCGTGTGTGCACGTACATACTGTTATACAGTTTTCCCCTCTTCTAAAGAAACAGGAAACAGGCCACTATGCTCTGGGCAGTTTTACCAGCTGAGCACTACCAAATGTCAGGGGGGTGTGCGAGTAGGTTTTTCGCTCTTGTTGGAAATATGTTACGATTTTGGATTGGTTCCCATACCCCCTGGAAAGAAATGCAGGTTAAAACTAGAAGACCTCCATTTTATGGTCCGAATTAGGTTTATGGTTAGCGTAGCAGATGTAAGCATACCCAGAATAGGCTGTGGACATCAGAGGGAAGTCAGTATTTGATTAATAAGGTGCACACGGCTAGCCCCAGCAGTCAGCTGGTGTAAAATGAAGCCACAAAAAGTTTTTCATAAAAATGAACAGTATTTACCATAAAAGAACAATATTTCCAAGCTATTCCAGAACCCACTTGCACTGGGTTATGTCACTAAACTGCATATTTCTCAGGATACAATCATTTCAGTCTGGTTGACTCTAAGTGCATTTGTCTATTAAGTGTATGTACAGGTGAGGAAAATGTTATCCATATACAAGCCAGACAATAGACATGAACAGACCAAGTGTAAATGTGGTCTTTGTATTTTCTACAGGTCTGTTGCGATGATCCACTAGAGCAACAATATTTCACTGACTGTCAGTGATACACATACATTCTGAGTCAATTCCCTTTTCTTAGCTGACAGGAGTGGCACCTTATGTGTGGTCTTCTGCTGCAGTTGCTCATCTGCTTCAGTGTATGTATTGTTTATTTAGGCATGTTCCTCAGCATACCTCAGCTATAATGTGTGGTTATTTGTGTTACTATTGTATTTATGTCAGCCAGTATGGCCATTATCCTTTGACTTTTGGCAGCAGCAAGGCATTTTTGCCCAAATAACTGCCCTTACTTGATGTTTTCTATTTTTGGGCTGTTTTCAGGCTTGTCTCCCTTTCTTGTAATACGTCCATGGTACACGTTTACAAATCTGAGAAATAAACTAGCAACAGAGTGAACTTTTTCCTGTCTGTATTACTGTTTGTTTTACTGTGACCCATCATGATGGTGGCTAGTGCTTTTTTGGGTGTTTTTTTTCCTTATCTGCAGCTTAAGTAATCTGGACAGGTGAGAGAGAAGCTGAGGTGCCAAAAAAGACTGAAAGCTTCCCCTTTCAGGGTCAAATGTCAGCCAGAGTTTATAAGGAGCTCTGTCAGTCTGGGATCAGTAGAGGATCAGCAGATCAAAGGCCTCAGTCAGCAGAGTTCTCAAGCTATGTTCCCAATATTTCCTTTTGACATGACATTTAGCTCATGTGCATCCGTTCACAGTTTGCACGGAGGCAAACTCCGCTTTTTTGGAAATGTGGTTCCAGCCCAGTCACATTAGTCTGATCTGGGCCCCACATGCTAATCGCGCATTTACTTTGTGTCTCGTTTTGCAGAGAAAGATTGGGTCATCCCCCAGTAAAAGGGGAATTCTAAGTAACGTCGCTGCTGAACAATCAGAGGAAATGCTTATGTTCTAAAATGTCACAGCAAATGAGATTTCACATATGCACAAATGTATGCATTAAATAATAAGATTGAATGGATGAAAATAATTGGAAATTTTGTCCATAATCGAAGCCAGATCGAAGCACAAGGCACATTAGTTTCTTTCATCACCATCTTACCCGCTGCTCAATTGTAAGTGCCTGCATATATTGCGTGTAACATATTTTGACAGACTGTAAACAGAGCCTAGAAAAATACCCACATTTCCCTTGATATATGAGATGACTGTATTTATCAAAACAAATGATTTTTAATATTAATGTGTCAAAGTTGACTTGCATTTCATGTGGTGGTTTAAATGGTAGATTTACTACATACTATTTGGAATATTTCTGTGTGTACCTTCATGCATCTCTCTCTTTCTTTGTCTGAACATATACTGTATATGAAAGTACAGAATGAAAAAAGGTAATTGAAGATCTATACTGTATAAGCTAGGTTCTCATTCCTTTTCAAAAACCCAATATTTACACTAAAGAAAATGTGCTTAGCCATTAGCGTGCCCATTGCATTGATTCCAACCCAGAGCTATGTAAATGTATGTGCTTTGTCTCAAAGGGAACACACAGATATAAACACTACTGTATGAATCCATGTCTGTTCTAATGTAGAGATGTTGTAGAAAATGTTTAGTTTGGGTTCTGACCTGAGCTGTTGTATAATTTTTTTAAACAGATGATACTTTCAAAAGGTGGTGGAGACTAAGTGCAGCATTAAACAGTTTGGGATACAATCTTTCTTGGAGGACATACTGTTAGCCTAAATCCTAAATATAAAAAATGAGCCAATAGAGATGGCTCTCGAGTGTCTATAAATAATCATCATACTCACATAATCTACACTGTTTTGTATCACAGCCTGGAATCAAAACCCATTCAAAGCTATTTGTATATTTTAACGCCAACAGTTAAATAACAAAGAAAAATAATAAAAAAAGAGAGAACTATCATTGCCATCTATTTGTTTTGATTACAAGTTAAGTGGTTTTATGGTCAAGTGGCAATGTCCATCCACAGGTTTAGGTTAGAGCATTGATCTGGCTATTCATGGAAATTTCACCTCCCTATACTTGTTAATGCATATTTTTGTCATACTGGAAGGTAAGCCATTGTATGTAGTTGGCAGAAATTTTCCTTGCAATCCTGATCAATTGCTCAGACCCAGCTAAAGAAAAACAGTTTATTACATTGGCTATTCCAGATGTCTCTTGCCGTGGTGTAACACAACTATATCCCTAACTATATATTTCTGTTGGTGCATGCTTGGTTATTTTTTGTTTATGTTATGCGCTTTTGTCTGTTTGTGTAGGGGCAATACTTACAATAGGGAAAACTGGATTAAAATGTATGAAAATTGACAAGTAGAACATAATAATGTAAGGATATTAATAGGAAGAGAAATTGGTAATGGACAAAATGAGAGGAAAGTAAAAAGTTGGGGTTCGTTCTTAGTGTCTTGATTGATGTATAAGTCATCTGTTTAATCCCATAATCACTTATTATCTAACCAAACTTTAAGAGAAAGTGGATAACTTTAGCCAATAAAGACTTATTGATGTGGCCTCTTATGCAACGCAATTTTGGTGTTTGAGAAGAATACACAAATACAGTTAAAACAGTTTTTTTTTTCTTTTTTCGGAATTGCAATTTGGCTTCAGACAGAGATTGGAGATATGAATTGCCGTACATAGTTACTGATAACATCCTACTATTTGAGCACAGAATAAATAAATCACAATACTTTTTACAGTTAAATTGTTGCTTAAACTTTTAAACGTTTCATACAGATAATGGCATAACAGTAATTGTTTTGCATTCTGTAATTATATGGCTTTTGTCAGTTGCTCATGCCAATGGCCATACATTTAAAAAAACATTGTTTTGAATTAGGCAGGTGGGCACATATACTATGGGTAAAAAAACATGATCAAGCAACTCTGATTACAATAGACATGTATTTGACTAAAATTAAGAAGTTTTACTGTCTGAAAAATCACTTTTATTTATTCAGGAAATGCCCATAAACCAGAAATAGGAAAACACAAAGCGGGCAACAGTATGTGAAACAGAACCTGGGACATACAAGCCACAACATGAGTGCAGAGCACACAAGGAATTAACGGGAACCAGGATGAGAACCAACATTGAGTGCATTTCCCTTGCACTCAGGGCAGGTTAGATGAGACTCAAGTAAGAAGTGAACAAAAAGGAGGGGTTATTTATAAACAGCACAGCAGGTCATAATTAAGTAATATTTTATGGAAAGAAGAGAGTCAAAAGGCCATCATCTTGACATGGCCTTCCCCTTAAGGTGTTGCTTTAAAGTGCCAAAAGAGGAGAATCAGGACTACTTGAAGGTGGGGAGAGAACACTGAGAATAATAGAGTAGGAGGTCAGAGGAACGGAGTACATGGACAGTTCAGGAGGGGACACATGCACAGGGCACAGAGAACACAAAGCCATTACGCTTTTTTAAAAAGTGTTTGAAAATTAGCAGGGAAAACCCACGGTGCAGCACTCCTAATAGTATTCCAAATTTATTATAGCTGGGGGCCATACTGCATAAACAGGCAAAGCTTACTGGCCTGTTGGTACTGGGAACAGTAGTCTCTGGGAACAGAAGCCTTAGTGGCAGCAGGAAGAGAGTCAGGAGCTATGGGAGGCACAGATGACAAGAGAGGAGGTATTAGTGGAGAGGGCTGAGCCTCAGGAGCTACTGGAGGTGACTCAGGAGTAATAAAAGCAATTAATAGCTACTAGCGACAAAGCATGAGACCGTGGGGGCCTGAGCTGTGCCTGCGGGAGCAGTGATGGCCTGAGCTCGGGCCGTGGGAGCAGTGACTGGCTGAGCTGGGTGAACTAGTGACAAGTGCTGATGCAATGCCCTCCCCAGAATGCATTGACTGCAAGATACTGTATGACTGATAAGGAGACTGTATGGGTCTGTATGGTCCACCAAGCTGCCAAACCTCTAATGAGGAGATCCAAACAGGGGTCTTAGCACCTTCTGAAAGACTGCCAAGGCTTTATTCACTGCCACAGATTCTGGTGCCAATGTGTAGAGGAAAGGTGCGGGCGCTGACATGAAAGTGGCAGGCACGGACATCAGCACGAAGCTGGCAGGCATGGATGTCGACATGGAGCTGGCTGGTGCAGGTGCCAACAAGGAGTTGGCTGGTGTGGGTGCCAATGAGGAGCTGGCAGGCATGGGCGCTGGCATGAGGCAGACAGCAGAGGCATTGCACTTCCTCTTGTGCTTTTTGGCAGTATGGGAGATGGGTGGTACCGGTCTCACACTTAGTTGAAAACCAGCTTTCATTCATGCCAATATGTATGAGCCTATCAATACATACAGATTTAGGACAAAGTAAGTGTTACTTTTAAAATACCTTGGTAACAGATTTAAAAAATAAGTAGTGCAATGACCAGGGCCGTAGTATCCACAAAGAAAATGAAATGTGTAATAGTGTAAGTTCTAGGCATTATATGGAAAGATAATTGAGATGTCTAAAATCGTCAGGCATTATTCATTATTTTTAAATGTTATTACACATGTTAATTATACTGTTCACAAAAAATAGTGGATACAAAAATGCATTATCCCCTAATGAAATATTCTGAAATGTTTGTGAGCAGTTTATTTGACAAGTTAAGCCTAGTTTCCACAATTGCAACTCAATACAGACAATGAGAGGATGAGATGTCTGAGTCATAGTGCACTTGAGAGAATTTGTTTTATGTTACCAGCTCTGTTGTAGTTGTTTTTTTTGTCTCAAGATCTCCCTGTTGAAATGTTACCATAGGAAACTCAGGTCAGCTAGTGGTAAGGGGT
The DNA here is from genome assembly GCA_034779995.1 of Parotocinclus haroldoi. Lineage (NCBI taxonomy): Eukaryota > Metazoa > Chordata > Actinopteri > Siluriformes > Loricariidae > Parotocinclus > Parotocinclus haroldoi. The sequence continues at coordinate 20,745 of JAUZST010027050.1, read as the reverse complement.
ATTACTCAGCACATTGTTTACTGTAGGGACTCCCAGCTCTCTGGCTCATGAAAGCCTGGCTTCTTTTAATTTATCTGTCAGCATAAAAGCAACGCTTTGCGCACATGTTGAAATGTTAGTTCTACACTGGGATTTTTGGCAATTAGTCTGCTTACCTGAAGAATAATTTTGGTATTTAAAACGTGTGCTGTTTCACACAGATATCTTCACATTTAGCATTTTCCTACATGTCAGGAAGTCATATCTAATGTCTGTATTTCATTTTGTACTAAATTGTGTATTAGTAATCCCCATTGACAATCACCACCACGTGTATTGTATGTCATTCATTCATTCAAGCTAGCAACAACCCTAAATGGGGCACCAATCTACATTAGGGATTACACACACACACACACACACACACACACACACACAAAGTGTACTTTAGAAGCACCAATTACCCTAACACGTCTTTTGGATGATAAAGTCTGCAATAAAACTTCAAAATATAAGAATCAAAATCACCACACCCAACACGAATGTCACAAACTTTCCACCATTTTCTACCTACTTATTTACAATTTGGCTGATGGTGATAACTACTACTGTTGTTGTGATGTTTGTGGTTGCTATTGCTGTTATTATTGTCGTTCTAGCTATTTAGTTGCATGACTTGCATTTACTCTGAAATTAGGTTTCATTTAGGCAGTCGCAGCGGGTACAGTTTTGCTATCATGTGCTAAAAGCTCATTAGCATTCGTCAACAGAAATAAAAAGGTTTAGCATTAACACAACATGTCTGGTGGCTAGGTATCTTGTTATATGATGTCTACATCAGCCTCTCTGCATGAAGATTCAGTTCATTCAATTCAACCAAAACAAGTGAGTCCACCACTAGTTTACTGGGGAACCACAATGAAATGGTGCAATGACAACAGACAGCTCAGTACTCAGCACATACTTGTTTTTTTATTTCTATCAGTGTGTGCTTGATCCTCAATTTTAACTGCTTCTCCTTATGTTTGTTTGTTTGTTTGGTTTATTTAATGTTGCTTTCAGCATTAATGGCTATTTACAATGGACCCAATGTTACATCGATACATTTACATTTACATTTACAGCATTTAGCAGACGGCCTTATCCAGAGCGACTTACAGTTAATACAGTCTTACAATCCACGCTATTGTAGGTTAAGGGTCTTGCTCAAGAACCCAATTGTGGCAGCTTGGCAGAGGTGGGATTTGAATCCAGCACCTTAACTACTAGGCTACCACAGACCCACAATACACGATACACAAGGTTACTTTGAAACTAGTCATACACACCCAGTTCTGACCATCAGTTAACCTAATGCAAGTCTTTGGACTGTCTTTGGACTGGAGGATATGCAAACTCCACACTGGCAAGTCCAAGGAACAAACCTTGGATGCTGGAGCTCTCCTTATGTAGATGACACCTCTTCATGCCTGGCCACCTAGGCCTATCTCTGGGGAACTGCCTGTAGCTGAAGGTCTCTGGAAACAGTCAACTCATTGTACACAAAGCTTTGACTTTATCTCTGCATATGGTACTTTCACTTATTGCTGTTTTCTCATTCTCTCATACCACATAGAGCCTAGAACCTCCAGAGAACAAGTTATTTCCTCATCATGGACGTTTCTTCTTTTTATTGCTTGAACATCACATTCTCACTTTGAATGTCATGCTGCTACTATGCTCAAGCTGTGCAAACTTCATATCATCATGATTCCAGAGGATGGCAGTCATGTGGTTATATAGCATGATTAAAATCTCAATGTACACTACTTTTCTGCATTAATGCTGCCATCATAAAAATTACCCCATAAAACAACAGTTTCTGGCATTTGGGCTTGCTATTAACAGTTTGGATGGTCCTTTCCGTCTTTGGTCTGGAGCACACAGTCTTTCAAAAAAAAAAAAAAACTGTTTCCACTGTGTGATGGTTTATCCTAGATGCCTCTCAGCCCAGATAAATAAAAGCCACTTCTGGACATTTTCAACTCAGTTGCACAGTTTTAAGTGGAATTTGTGAATGTAATGTCATATTACAGTGCTTGATAAAGATTTTTTAAAGTAATCCTTTGCCCGTGTGGTTATCTCAATTATTGATGAGTTGTTTTTGATGCAGTGCAATCGAAAGGATGGGAGATGATCTTCAGCTTGAACTTGCACCCTTGGCCTTTATGCACTGAAATTCCTCTAGATTTCTTGACTTGTTTATTTTTTTCTGATTTTAGCTTATATATTGAATGCAAGTGTTTGGGGGGTTTTGTTCAGAAGTACCCAGAAAATCTTAAACACATGACACTTCATTGTCATGATGACACAAAACAAGAAAACTTGAAAAAAATCCATATAATCAGAACCATCTATCCAATTTATACATCATGTTTTTTTAGTTTAACTATATAGGGGGAAGTATAAGGCATACATCTCATGCATGTGGATCCAGAGACAACAGAGTGCAGACATAGGTTACATGGGAAATCAGAGCATTTGTTTGGTTTGATTTTGTCCAGAGACTGGCTGAAAATTGTCTGGAGGTTGTTCAGAGATTTTAATTCAGTAGCTTCATCTCCTGCCAACTACTTAGATTGAGAGACGTTTGTGATTACAACACAGTGACATCAGCCCCTGGTTCACTTTACACTATCGTACCACTGTGTTAAGCACTAAGTAGACGCCAAAGCCACCAAAGGCTCTGTACTGACAGCTTCAGCACAAATGCCAGAACAGCTGGCCTTCCTGAAATGTGGAAATGTTACTGATTGTTTTTGGCAGTGGACAGGTATCAGGATGTATTTAGCAGGGCATGTCTGTTCATTCTCAAAATTGAGAGTTCCCATTTAAAAGAAGTCTTCAGTGAAGTTTAGGGTGACATTAGATGTGTTACTTTCTGGCAGATACAAGAATAGGCGTGACTCAGTCTCCTTCTGGGTTATGGTTATCACTGCATTCCATACTTGCACTTAGTATTGCCACTTCATATGTGACAATTGTATTCCATTTAAAATTGAAGTCTGTAGTTGGGGCTGTCTGAAGTTGGCACACTGTCAGTGCACTTAAAACTTTGTCGTGAGAAAAAATATTTTTTGTTGAAACAGTACAGTGCTCTGCAAGGTGATCATTTAAAAACTCCATTGGAAGCCAGTTAATAAGCCACAAGCTAGGGTAGCAGGTTAATGACAGAATAACAAAACAACTTGTATTAGTCCGGTAATTCAGATCAAGAGATACCACAGCATACTCACTGAATAGTAATAATTAATTTTGCAACTACAACTGCTCCTATTAGTTTAGCCAGTAAGGTACCTTTTGTAATGCACTATGACATCTGGTGTGGTTATAGTTGCACCAGTGTATTTTCAGAATGTTTCTGTATTTACAGAAACATTAATTTTACTGGAACCTACAGCAAATTTTAACTACAAATAAATTTTGAACACAGTGTGTTGAAATTTTATGAAAATTCTGAGGATGCTGAACTTTGAGTAAATTTAACACCCAATTTATTGTACCTTTGAGGATCAGGACCTTACTGTGTTGAAAGGGCTTATGTGCTGCAGTGATCCACAGAGTGATGTCACTAGAAGTGTGATTTTGTGTTTTTTTCAAAACACCCACATGAGTTACATGAATAAATCGTGCCTGCCATATTCTTGGGGCCAGGCCAGAGGGTTATGTTCTCAGGTGTGCATCTGGTGACTGGGTCACCCACATTACCTAGTCAGGCTCAGCTTGCAATGGCAATGTTGTGCAGGTATGGAATGAAAAATTGTGGATAGACTAGGATTGACTTGGATTTTTCAATATTGACCATCAATTCTGGCAGGGAAGTACCTTTAGTTGGTCTGTCAGCTGGTAGGATATAGACTACATATAGTTATAGCACAGCATTGGCTGCAGATTGTTGCTCTTCTTTGGATTCCCAAAAGTGTGCAGCATAAGGGGTATATGGGGATACTCATAAGTCCTAGGCAGTCAGAGTTTGTCCAAGCAGATAAGAGGGTTGTCTTTAATTAGACTTAGAGAAAAAAGCTATTGTCTGTTGTCTGTATGTATGCACCAAATAGCAGTTTACAGTATTCAGTCTTTTTAGTGAAGTTGGAGTAGGTGCTTGAGTGGATGCCAAATACTGACACGTTGGAAATGTTTTGATACCTTGAGGGGTGTAGGAACTATTGAACCATGGTGGTTTAATGTTATTAGACTTCTGCTTGAGTCACCACCAGTAACAAGTGCCTGGTCCATATGCAATTCTTAGAAATATGTTTAATTTAGTGCCTAGTTGAGCCAAACGTACATGACAGATTTTGTGATCAAATTTTGTGACACGAGGGTGTATGTCCTGGAAGCGTGTCTTAAAAGAGTAGCAATTATATGAGTAGACGTTAACGTCTACCTTGAATAGGCAACTTTGTGTCAAGTGAGGTTATGTACATTGAAACTTTGATCAAAGGCTGTGGCAGAAGGACAGTGAGTTCCCCTAATGGCAGAAACTTAAGAACATGCTGGTGGACAAGGTATGAATCTCTGAGGGATCTCCCGATTGCCTCATACTAACTGAGATTAATTTTGAGAGGCCATGGAATAAGAATTTAGGACAGCCTCAAAAATTGGCCAACTTTATGGTGACCCGGTGGTTGTCCCCTTTTTCAAAAAAGGTGGATCAGACTGTATATTCCAATTACAGAGGAATTCCAGTCCTCAGCCTCCCATAAAAAGCCTATTCCTGAGTTTTATAAAAAAGAGCCTGTCCAATTTGTCACACCTAAATTTCAAGAGAAACAACACAGGTTCTGCACAAGCTGTGGAACAGAGGACCACATATTTTCACATTCACAGCTTTGTGAAGGGTAATGGCAGTACGTTAATCTAGTCCACATGTGCTTTGTGGATTCGGAGAAGGCATATGATTGTGCTCCTCTGCATATGCTTTGAAGGACACTACAGAAATATGAGGTACCAGGGTCACTGTCCGGTGGACACCAATACTGAGGAAAATATACATAGGCAAATATGTATTTTTCTTAATTATTATAAATGGTTATTTGTATTTTTAGACATTTTTGACTAATTTGAATTAGAGGTTGGTTTATGGTAATATATTGTAATGATCTCATTAAATTAATAATAGTAACATCCTCATTGAGAAACATGTTGCTGCATTGTGAAGTTATGAAGCATAAACAGGTCCTGTTAATGGCTTTATGTTTCTTGCCAGTAGCAAGTGTTAGCCTTAACCCTACATAATTGTTAACTTTTATGCAATAGGGTACACTAAACTATTAATTGGAAATAAGCAAGTAATTAATTAAAAGAATTGGGAGTAAAAAGCACGAGGTCATTTTGTTGATATTCATCATTTATTTATTTTATTCTCTATTTCTATCTAATCTAATTCTATCCTATTTGCGACAGGAGTTAGTTACAGTTTTGACATAGTTAATCACATAATTTTGATAAAACATATAAAATATTGATTTTGCTCTGGTACTGTCTGGTCCTGGTTCACATAATATTTATCAGACAGGCAACAATTTGTCCGTCTTGGCAGGTATAAGTTGACAAAGTCTGAATCTCATGGTGAATCAGGTTCTTCATCACCTTGATCTCAAGTTCCATTTCTGTGCTGTTGACATTCAAATCTACTTGGAATTTAAAACTACTGACACTTTTCCTCCTGACGCCTTAACCCTCTGTATCCAGAAATTATAAACCTGTTTATGTGCCAGCTTTCTCCAGCTAAATACTAAAACATTTCTGAGAATTCTGAAAAAATCTGTTGTTTCCTCAACTTCAAAATGACACTTGTTATTAGAGACAGTATAGTTTTCCCTATTACTGCTGTGTGCAACCGTGTGATCCTAGTCCATGTTTTCATCACTTCTAGACTAGATTACTGTAATTCACTGTTTTTTGGTTTGTCCACTACATACATATGTCATTTACAATAACGCCAGTCTACAAAATGTTGCCAAAGAATTCCTGTTCATTAACAACTGCGCTGGTTACTGGTTATACATGCATTCATTACAAAATTATTCTCATAACTTTCATAACATCGCACGGCCTTGCCTCCCCCATTTTATAGATCTACTTCAATCTTGCACACCTTCTCATAATCATACGTCCTCTAAGGACTATTTGCTGTCCATAGGTTCTGGTTGTACTCTATGGATAACATGGCAATTAGAGTTCACTTTTTGACTTTGCTTACTTCCTTTATATCTCACCTCTGGCCTCTCAACATTTGTCTCTATCCCCTACCAACACTACTAGTTTTTTATTTCTTCTAGTTTTATGTTAAATGACCTTGGGTTATGTAAAAGGCACTATATAAGTCTCACTTATTATTACAGACTCAGACACATTCAAACTGGGGTAATTTAGCATGACAAGGTAACCTAACAAATATCTTTATGTACATGTGGTACAAAACCAGAGTACCCCAGTCAGAGGTCAGAATCAAGTTGTAGAACCCCCCCTGGAGGTGCTTGGTGACCATGCTAGCCACTTACACCACCATGGCACTCCAGTCGGTCAGAATGTGCACTACGTGTCTTAATAAGTTAGCAAGCTTGCATGCAACTGATTTACACAGGCTAAAGTTACCTACAGGTAAATGTCTTATGCATCTCCTTATGCATTTCCTGAAGACCTGGTTTCAAACCCTTTGCTGGACTTGCAACATGAAGTTTTGAAATGTATTGGCACCCTCTCTTTACGCACCAATACCCTTTCCCAGGATACATGGGGGTAAAGTGGGGTGCTTTCATTTGCTTGAAAATGAAACTGAACCGAACTGGAACATTTTTCTTTCCAGGAGATGCAACTTGTAAACAAGTCTCTGGTATATATACTGCTTTAAACTGTTCTGCAGTTCTATACATCTAGATACTACACTCTTGTTTGCAGCACTATCTTAAAGTATATGACTTTTTTGTTTTTGTGTACATACTTGTTAATTTATGGGTTTCATGTTCTGTACTACAGCATTATCCCCGACTCTAGCAAATATTCTACTAGTGTGTGTATCAACCATGCCATCATGTATCTCATTGAATTTTCTGTGTACTTAAACATGTGTTGTGATAGTTAGGTGAGACACATGGATAGTCGAATTTGAATCTTTTTTGCCAACTTAGCATGGTAATAATTTCAAGCAAAGTCATAACATTATAAACACACATTCATCAAGCGTGACATGTAGAACTAACAATGTGAAATACACCCACGTGATTTACTACTGCCCAGGGTCTTAAGTCACCGCCTGCATATTCCATCCTTCTTTTTTCTTTTCCCAGTTTCTTAGGAAATGTTGTATTTTGTGCCTTACATTCATGTTCAGTGGCTTGATCACACCTTTCACCCAATGATGCTATAAAACGTTTGAGACATACAAGAGTACAGGGTTGTCATTGCAGAATTTTTGGCTTTAAATTTTCCATGCATTTTCTTTGTGAGACAGGTTAGGCATGCAGTCCACTACTCTCTTCATGCATTTGTAATGTGTGCAGCTTATGTTGCTCTAAAATCTTGATGTACTTTTGTGCATTAATGCTGCCATCACAGAAGTGTAAATTACAAAATAACAGTCTGGTTAGTTGCGTGGTTATATTAAAGCTTTCTTTGAGGAACATTGTTTTTAAACATTCCAATAATTTTCTTATACATTGGTTGACAAACTGGAGATCCTGTTTGTTCCTCAAAACCCGCGATAATGCTTTTGTACCACATCACGATTAATATTGCTTTTTGGAAATAACATTGTAATTTATTTGTTTATTTATTTTTAATCTCATTACTAGTCTGAAATTGTCCCTAATTGTCCCCTTGCAGGCCTGAATTGGAGGAACAGATGATTGATATAAACTTAGGAAGTTGAAAAAAAAACATGAAATATGTGAGGTTCAAACTGTCTGTAATTAAAAATAAAAAGTAACTATAAAACGCTGCAGTTTTTTCTCTTTGTCCCTACTTCTTCTGATTTGGGGTTGTAGAAAATCCCTTTATACAGTATCACAATTCATATAGCATATCCCTCAATTAGTGCTTGTGATTCACTACCTTGGACACTGAATTTCCTCTACATGACGTTCTGCATTTATGCAGAGGTGTAACCAAGTGGTAGTAAAGGAATGACATACGACTGCTTCTCTGGACATCTATAGTGGTGCTTTAAAGGTTGTTTTCTATATTAGTAATATAGATAACTGTAACCCAAGGAAATGGTCCAAATCTGTGAGTGATGCAAATCTCTAGGATTCCCAGTTAATTTGAATGTGAAATTTGTGAGGTGTTTTAAACTAAAGGGATGAAAAACAGTGTATTGTGGAATGAGATTATACATGAGACTTCTGGGGACCTGGCTGTAAAAAGTCCTCACACAAATACACTGCTCACAAAAATAAGGGATATTTCATAATGAACACACGGAGGATTCCACAAAAACTGCTGGACAATCTGATCCCGTTCACTGTCACCGTCAGCGTTTTTTGGCAGTCTTGGGTAATCATTCAGTCATGCTTCAGACATGCTTCTGTTCATCTTCAATGCGAATGATTTTAGGACAAATAAGACCAAAATAAACTTTTTTGTTTAATTATTTTGTCTGGAGAAAGAAAACATTTTATTCCAGCATTAGATTTTCATCTCATCTTTGAAAAAGTTTTACAGGCCCAGATTTGGGCATCTTACTGCATCTGATCCAGGGTGGCTGGCCATCCCTGATGAAACAATCAATTCTGAAATATGGAAAATGTCAGGAGTCCCCAGGAAGTGTCTAGATAAGCAAATAATAATGCCACCATAGGAGAACTTAAGATAATGTTTTTCAAAGGTCAAGTCGAAGTAGTGGCCTTAAAAATAGAAATAGAAAAGTTGTGGAAAAACCTGAGAGCAATTTTTGTAAGGTAACACACACACACATTCATATGTCCAGGACTGATCAAGCGTTAGTGGAAACCTTTAATTGTATTTATTACTGCACATGGGGTTCGCCAGATACTAAAAACACTGCACTTTTTACCCATATTCACATATGTGCAATATTGGATTATTGTCTTTAATAAATAAATGACCAAGTGAAAAATGTTATTAATATTTAGGTTTTGTGACCTGATGTCATATGTCATATTTGTGCAGCGATAGAGAAAATTCTAAATAGTAAAATTCTAAAGGGTTTACAAGCTCTCAAGTGGCTTATTATTAATGTGCATATTTTAATCTATTGTTGTTGGAATTTCATTAGAGATTTTATTTGCGGGAGTAAGAGACTATTGTCTCTGCCCTCTTCTTACCCAGTCTTCTCGTTTGTACCGCTGTTACAATATAGACCAAAAAATAGTTATCAACCTTGATAACAGCCAAAAATGTGCTAATAAGCAACAATTTAGGAATCAGTCCACAACTTCTAATAACAGATATTTAATCAAAATGTTTATTCATATACTGCATTTTCATATCCACTGGTATAAATTATATGCTGTTTCACTAATAGTCATGTAGTCCTCTCTTGTATAGTTTTATTTTGTGTTATTCCCAAATTGTGCCACACAAACTTTCTGTTTAAAGTGTATCATACACTGTGTAAAGCATTCATGAATATGAATAAATGCCTGTTACATGAAAAATAGGGAATTTTCGGTACTGTGAACAAAAAACTTGTTTCACTGTCATGATGGCTGCCAAAATAGTTAGCATGTTTAAAATATAGTACAGCTTGTTATTAAAATATATTTATGCATTCTGATTCTCTCATCATGTCACATGAAATGTCAACAAAACACAATGTCTGGGGGTTAACGAAAAGGAATTATTTAGCTTCAATAACAGTAAATAAACCAACTGTAAGCAGCTGAGATCACCCTGTATATCATTGCCATTGTTTTGTTTTCTTTTGTTGAAAAATGAAGTTGCCCTCTGACTCATAGTGGATTTATGTTGAGTGCAAAGAGGTATTAGGTTCTTGGCCAAATGACTACTCCAATTAATTGTGATTTAATACCTCTGAACAATTTAGGTCTTGCTTTCCAAAAGGTTGCTTAATTAGTACAATCAGCTTTGGGGGATGAAGGTTGCAGTACAGCACTGTAGAAGGTTTATGTACCGGCTAATCAAAATAGTGATTTTATGGTCGTGGGAAGACTTCTTTCATCACTATCAGACAGGAGCTTCTTGCCCTCCCTGCTACTCACATGGGCTTATGTTGGCTCCTACTGTATTAATCACACAACTACAAGAAGTTTTATGTTCATTGAAGCGTGACTGTGATATTGGATTGGAAGTAGTTCTTGTGCTGGTTTTTGATTCGTTGGCCATTATTGCAAAAAAGGGGCTCTTTTTTGAACAGTCGGGTGGAGGGAGCCATTTAGGTAAGGGCAATCAGGAAGCTCATGGTGGAAAAAAAGAAGCATTAGGATGGTTATAGACAAATCTGAGAGTCTGTGGCAGAAACTAGTCTTGGCATGCCGTGAATTCGTGTGTACATTTATTTTAATAAACTATGGAGACATTGTTTATCTATATTATGTTTTCATTCTTTTATTAGACCATTAACCTTTCTTGTTACTTTCTTGTTGCTACGTCACCCTCTTAATGATGAGGCAATACATCCTGGTGTTTTCTATTCCTCTTTGGTGACTTTGCCCAAATACAAACTGTGGAAAGTAGAACTAGAAGGGCAGTTTGTATGTGTGAACACACTATATTTGTGTCTGTTGCCTCAGATGGCCCTTCAGATAATATAAACCTTCCCTTAACATAAGGACCTTTATGGGACATTGAACAAGGGTAAAGATCATTGCACTCTCCTTAATAACAACTTAATTGTTACAGTGCACTGAATATGCCAGTATCTTGAGTAGGATCTAACTTAATTAATAAAACATATTAACTGGATAATAATGCATAGTCGACTTTAACCTGTTAAAAATCCAAACTCTTATCTGGTTGTGCTCAATTTGTTTACTAGATAATGTTGCCTTGATATTGTTTATGTATTAAATACTCATGTAACTACATTCCATGCCCATATATGCCTAAGAAAAAAGAAAAAGCATTGGATCACTAGTCACCTGTATTTAGACTTCTCTATGATACAGTAATGTAAACAGAACCTTTTTTCCAGCCCATGCCTCTGCTGGAAAGGAACATGTCTCTGGTATACGTTAACAGTGTTACAGATGAGCATAGCGTAATCCGGCTCGAGGGAACAGTTGCGCTGTGCACATTTTCTTCTGCGGTGTCACTGCACATGCCAAAACCACTCAAACCACAATAGCAATAGATAGGAAGAAAAACACTGGAGGTGTTGGGAGATGGAGGAATACTCTATTTTGACTTACAGATGGCATTTTGATTAATTAAGCAATTAGGATTAAAATATATGTCAGCACTCTGCCGTCCAATACCCCATTATTTAAAGAGAAGGGGAGAATCCAGATTTTGCTCTGATAATTCTACAGAAAACAGAAAATCACTGGAAAATAGACACTGTGTTTGGAAAGTATTTTTCCCCCAAAGCTTATGGCTAAAATGTCCATAAATAAATCCTTAAATATTCTTTCTTTGTTTTTGTTTTTCTACCTTTCTTTGTAACAGGAGCTGAAGTTTTCAATTTCAGTATAAATCACAAAAGGTGAACTTAGTGGCCAACAAACGTTAAAACTTTAAAGTTTTAAAGATAAAACTAAACGTTTAAGTTTTGTATAGCTAAACTATAACCTTTGTATCTTCGTCAAATGTTGCAGAGAAAGTCAGTTGTGGGTCATATGTCAGCTCAAGCGTATCGAAAATGGCAGGTAAAGCTGTCCTTTATGCTCATGTGTTATGTGTCATGTGTTATGTGCAAAAATGTTAACCTCTTAGCACCTTCTCCCTAACACGATTCTATTCTATCCCCAGAGAATGCAGGGTATGCATAAATGTTCCCTGTCCACGATGCTAGTTCATTTCAGGGCCTAGGAATGATTTTCTGACTAACCTTCTCTTCCTCGGACACGGCTAGTAGTAACTGCAAGATAACAGGTGATTGTAATCATGATTTAGTATAAAAGCAGCATCCAGGAAAGACTGAGTCCTGATGAGCTAAGACAGCCAGAGGATCATCAGTTTGTCAACAAATGCATGAGAAAATTATTAAAATGTTTAAAAACACTTCAAAGAATGGCTGGAGAGGATTTGTATATTTCTCCCTCTACAGTGCATAATATCATTAAACGACTCAAGGAATCTGGTGAAATGTCCGTGCGTAATTCAGTTCCTAATTGCCAAGGATGCAAGCTTGAGCTAAACGCCTGCGATCCGAAATCCCTCAGCACTGCAACAAGAACCAACATTCAGCAATAGCTGATATAACAATATGGGCAAGGGATTACTTTATCAAATCTTTGTCAAGCACTACAATATGGAGTTACTTTAACTAATACCACTTGAAAAATAAGCTTCGTGTTAACCTTGTCTAGAAGCAGCATCGACTTCTACCATATTGCTCCACCTTGTTGATGTAAAGTCAGAGACAGTGGCTCATCTGTTGATGCACACTAACACACCAGCACCATGTTATTAAAACTCCAGTTCTGAGAATGATCCACCTTCCAATGAGTACCTGATCTATGAGAATATTGACCATTAGAGAACAGAATAAAGGGGCCTAACAAAGTATGTAAAGAAACGGGTGGGCTACAGTCTGTAATTCTAGAAGTATTGATATTACTATAATGTTTAACACTGACAATGTGAACTTTAGGCATTACTACATTAAATGGCTATTTTAGCTTTGTTTGTTCTTTTTTCACTTGCATTACATTTAACTAATTTAGCAGGCACCCATATCAAGAGCAACTTAAACAAAGCTAAGTAGTTCACTGAAACTGGACTTGTTCAAGGGCCAAATCAAAACCAAGAATAGTTGTGTCTTATCTTTAATCCTGTGTCTGATGAGCAAAATACCAATGGCTAAATTTGGGACTCGTATAAAGAGTTAAAGTTGGTGCTATTAACTGATTAATTTGTCCTTTTTTGCATAGCTCAAGGCAAACCTCCGGCATGCAGTCTGATAAGTGTGACATGACTGGGATAAGAAGCAAAACTTCCATGTCCAAAGATATTGTGCTGTCTCGGAATAGAGAGGACTGTTCTCTTCAGCTACAAAAAAAACTTGCCCCTATTGTAGTGGGATCTTCTCACAGGCGATGGAAATTTTGAGTGTGAGATTGTTAAACAGATTGAGTGAGCAGCAGCAGATTTGCTGTCACTACTCTAGTATGTGGTTGGGGAACAGGAGTTAAGTTCTCAGACAAATCTCTCTCTTTCCTGGTCAGCATACATTCCTATCCTAACCTATGTAAATGTGCTTTGAGTAATGACTGAAAGAGTAAGGTCATGGGTACAAGAGACAGAAATAAGGTTCATGTGCCGGGTTACTGGGCTTACTGTCTGTGACAGGGTGAAGTGTTTGTCATCCTTGACAAAACTAACAGTTTGTGTTAGAGCTACTGTTTTCAGATCAAGAGAAGCCAGATGATGTAGTTTTTCAGCTCTGCATAGGTGTTTTGTACATTTCATAATTCATTCATTCACTTGGTGTGTGGAAATTTTTACACTAAGTTTGACCTGTAGAAAAGCAGCAGAAAAGCAGTAAACATCATTGTGGTGACATCACAAGTCTGAGTAATCACACTGCCTTGGCCATCTGGAAGAGCATCATTGGTATTATTTTACCTTCATGAGTCAAATCAACGCTGGTCACTCTTAGGGGTTCCTATGAGTCTGTGTACAATAGAACAGGCCACCTAAAATCCCCCATAAGATGTGTTCATCTTGTGTCATGAGCTGTAGTTTAATTTTGTGTCTAGCTTCACTTGATTCAAGAGGAAGCATGTGTTAGTTTTCATCTCCCTAAAGTAGAAGCTGCTGTGCAATATGGGAAACTCAGCTAGAGCATGAGTAATGAAAGCCACGTAATTAGGACAAATGGGAATAAATGATCTTGCCATGGAATTGTACAATGCTAAAAGTCTTAAACTACAATTACATATTGCACTGTTTTAGCAATGGAATAATTAACAAGTATACTTATTTCTTAGCCTCTTAATTAGAATGCAACCATAAACACAGCTTCTATAGGTCATGTATTTAGTGTGTGCTCCACTTACACTTGAGCAATAGCAGCATGTGGCACTTTCATCAGTATGCCAAGTTATTCCTTCTACTGTTCATAGAAACCTATCAGGAATAGTCTTCTTAAAAGGGTAGCAGTCAAGAAGACACTTTTTGAGAAGGTGAACAGGGTGACTTTGAAGTGTTTTTTATTCTTCTTAGTGTGCTAGCATAAATAGCCTACATGTTAGAAACAATGCCCAAATAAAACCTGAATTGGGGCAGGTATAACTAAACACACTGTACGTTTGTCAGTCATAAAAAAAATGTAAGGACAGTGTCAGCCCTTATATGATTGTGGGAATAAGAGGTGAGTCTTTAGTTAGTATTTAGTATTAGTTATGGGACTGTGGTGGTCTATGGACCAGACGGTCCAGGGTTCAAATCCTACCTCTGCCAAGCTACCACAGTCCCTGGGTCCCTGAGCAAAGCCCTTAACCCACAATTGCTTGAGGTTAAAACTGTGTGAATTGGATAAGGGTCATTTTGGATAAGGGTGTCTGCTAAAGGACATAAATGTAGATTTGAACAATACTAACTCAGTTGAGAAAAGTTAGTTCCAGTTGATTCATGTTTCAAAGGGTATTATATATAAAACAGTGTTCAAATAACCCATAATGAAATGATATAAGTAGAAGAAATATGTGTATATTTTAAATATGTGTATTATTAGTATGTCTATGTTGTAGTGTATTTAAATTATGGACTTGTATTACTACATAACTGTATTTTTAAATTTAGATATTTTTGTGCTGCTTCATACTTTGTAACTATATATCATATAGTTATAATATAATCATACAATATAATATAATCATAATTATATTAGTTTTATTAATAACACACTAATTCTATGCAGTAAAGACACTTACACTTTATCTGAGCCTCAGGTCTGCATCTCATCCACAAAAAAGAGATGTGTGTACAGTGTGTGTGTATATCAAAAGGAACAGATGAGTTGCTCTGAAAGGCATAATGACAAAGCGGAGATTGGTGACAATTCACTGTCTGACCCTAGGCAAACAGGCATCCATTAGACAAAAATCCCTGTGATGACGGGAAGGATGCAGTGAGTTGTGGGTATTGCGGTTCTTCAGTCTGTTAACAGTTTCAGCGCACCTGCCAGCTTACTAATGTCTCCTGGTGCGCAACTGTCTGTGTATTTGTGTACTTGACTTACAGTATTGTGTGTGTGCGTATCTGGTCTTTGTTAGCATAATGACTTACCGTAGGTCGTAACCATCTTTATCATCCTTCATTTCCCACCAGGCAACAGGCTCTGTTGGCAGCCATCAGCGAAAAGGATGCTAACATAGCTCTACTAGAACTTTCTGCTCACAAAAAGAAGGCAAATCAAGAAGAGGTGGTGGCTTTGAAAAGAGAAAAGGACAGGCTCATGTACCAGCTCAAACAGCAGGTAAAGAACTATCAGATACAGGCACATCCATTACGGGTACCCCAAGTAAAGTTGATTAAAGACAGATATAAGAAATTAATCTGTGAAGTAGCGTAATCTCATACTGAAATAATAAAAGACATATAATTGTTAATTAACGTAAATGTATAATAAGGAAAAAATCCCTCATCAAAAAGTATTTTTTACAATGTATCACACTTATTGGCACCCTGCATTAAATACACTGTACAACCTCTCTTTGCCAGTAAAACAGCACTTAGTCTTCTACTGTTCCATCTTACAAGGTTGGATAATGCAGAGCATGAAATCTGATACCATACTTTTTTTTTTTTACATTATATCTACAGATCTTCCCGGATCCGGGGTCATACATTCTGCACCCTTCCCTTTAACTTGACAGGTTTTTCCATGGGATTTAGAGCAGGAGACTGAGACAGCAATTAATTTAGCGTTAAGTAAACAATTCATGTTTGATCTGGACATTTGTACTGGATCACAATGGATCATTGCAGTCTTTTCTAATTTATGTGTTGTTTGAATTCGTTACAATCAGGCTGACCAATCAGAGCTCTGTTGTCAGGCAGAACATCTCGTTCTGCAAGTAGAAAAGCACAATGGCATATACGACCAGTTACTGACTATAAAACCGTGAATATTAAATAATATTTTTGTTGTAATATAGCTTAAATGCTGGGGAGTGATAGTAAAAACCTCACAGTGGCTGTAAGTAACTTATGCCAATATTCGCTTATGTCTTTGTTTTAAGTCGACGATGTGAAAAAGACACAACAATGTGAAAGATGACACGTTAATATAAGGGAGTTTTTAATCTGTTTAGATAAAAAACGTAACACACTTGGTGTTACAAACCCATTACGGTTAAAGTTGCACTCATTTCTTTCATCTGTAAAAAAACACAATTGGCGTGAAAAGACCTTACATTGGCCTGTTGTGAATATCACTGACATATCTATGTAACCATCCTGTCCCTGTTCCTGTCAATAGCTACTGATGCCCAAAGTGGTATTAAATTAAACATAGCCCATATAACAATTAAACAAGTTCACAATATTATTCTGTACTGAAGTCTTGTAAATGCATGTCATTTACATTATTAGTGACAGGTAATATGATTTCACCCATGTGGCTAAAAACAAGGAACCATCGTCATCACTCTGGTTTTCATCTTCATGCAACTATTGTTACCTTTTTGGCAGTTAGTTCTTCTCATTATAGATGGCTTACAATCTTTGGATGAGTAAGCACTGTAATTACTTTGTCTGGTCTTTGTCATTAAGTTTCTTCTAGTGTTTAGGCTATGATCTGGTAGTTGATTACTTGACTCACCTAGATTTAATAAGATGTAATCAATCATTTTGGTCACATCAGACCACATCAGTGCTGCTGCAAGTGGCGATTGCTAACACAGCTGACTCAAGCTGAATTCTGGGAAAAGGGGAAACATTTTTTAAGCTAAACAGATTCCTTGCCTGTTTGCTTATGACTCTTAAACTGTAAACAGATGCAACACTTGGAAATCATTGAGGATGTGTTTAACATTCACCTTATATCCAACAATTCAAGTGTTCATTCATGAGAAAAATGATAGATGTCACAGATAGCTTAAATCATACACAAATAAGGTACCTTCACTGAAACATTGCATTTACTTGTTACCTTCCTATAGTAGTTCAGATTTTTCAGCTTAATAGAGGCAATTTTACAGTAAAGATTTAAATTCACTGATATGCCAGATCTAAAAAAGAATGCATAACTAAATGAATTGTATTTTCTAAAAAAAAATTACAATAAAATGCTTGTCATTGACTTATAAAGCAATATACAATGAGAGGCTGTGCAATTTTATCATATATAGGAGTGTTGTTAGGAAATGTATGGATTGTTACAGAACATGTTTAAAGTATGTGGATTGTTATTGTAATAAATAAATGTAATACTTTTAGCTAGACATGTTGCTAATATGTAAAGCGATGCACTAAGGTAAACAGTGGAAGATGTGTGAGAAATATTGAAAAACTCAGTGATTGCAGTGGTGCAGTGGTTAGCTCTATTGTCTTCAGAGACCCAGGCCCTAGTCACAGCCTGGTCACTGCCTGTGTAAAGGTCAACTGGCAAACTTGTCCCATTGTTTGTGTGTGTAAGTGTGCATGGTCATTGCAAAGGACTGGTACCCTGTCCACAGTTTTTTTTTTTGCTTTCTGGGTTTACAGACAAGCCTGGCTGTCCCACAATTCTCAATTCCACCTTTCCAGAAAAATAAGGCTTCCTAGTCCAATTATGAGTGCAATTATTGAAATATTGAAGCTTCTAAATGTAATGAACAGTTTAACCACAAGATAGTAGTGGCAAATAAACTCACACAGTTCAGGGCATTTTTCCTAGAAACTAAAAATGTGTTAGTAATGCACTGATACTAGTAATGCAGACTGGTCTCTAAGCTTAACTGTGCAGCACCAACATTTGTATTTCACTCTACAATGACTTGTGGATCACATACAGACCAACAACAGGTGTGAGCGAAATTCTTAACATTTGAAATGATCCCTGATGTGCTTCATGAATTTTCATTGTGCTGCCGCAGTAAAGTGTTACAGATGTCGTGACAGTTGGCAAGTGGTCGCACTAAATATTCTGTCTTAATACATTCCTGTTAGTATGTGACATTTACCAACACCTCGACCAGCCAAAGGGGCCGTTTTTTGGAGTAATTCAGAAATTTATGAATGTAGAATGGTAAATTAATTTTATTTTAAAAATAATACATTCTGTGTTAAATTAATTTATACCAACCAGTTACTAAGTCGTTTATTGGGGAAAAATTATACAATATTCCATATCTATGAGTGTCAAAAGTATGTGAAGGAATTTGGAGGAATTGGAGGAATTTTAGTCCATTGCTCTGGTACAGAAGAGCACAACTCTGGGATGTTGTTGGTGCCCTCCCATGAACTACTTTTACAACATCTCTGTTGGATTTGGACACTGTCAGGATGTGACACCAAAAAGTTATACTACAGTCCCTACAAAATGTTCTTTTTTTGTTGTTTGTTTTTCTGTTTTCTTTGTTGTGCTTTTCTGGACTGCCCATGTGTTACATGGCCAACTGTAATTTATTTTCTCACAAACTAAAAAGAAAATATTGTGTTCTTTGTATTTGCATTCTACCTACCCCCTATGGTCGCAAAGACATCAGAATGCTCCTGCATCATGTTTAATAGTTGGGATGAGATTAACATGCAGTGCTGTTTTTCTCCCAAATGTAGTATAGTGCACTAGAAATATGTGTCTCACCAGTTCACAGAACCTTAAGAAGTATCTTGAAGAACTTCAGTGGTTGTCTGTGGTTTCATTTTGTTGTTCTTTCATGAGCATCATTTATGTAATTTAGCAGACACTCTTATCTAATTCATACAGTCTTACAATCCAAGCAAATGTGGGTTAAGGACCTTGTTTAGGGACCCTTTGTGGCAGTTTGGCAGAGGTGGGATTTGAATCCTGGTCAGCACGTCTTCTAATGGTTTTTACAGTACACTACAAAGTTTAGACTGATGTGTGTGTGTGTGTGTGTGTGTGTGTGTGTGTGTGTGTGTGTGTGTGTGTGATCATCATTACACAGTGCTTTTTCTGAAAGCGTATTTATGAACAGAGACAACAAATTATAGCAACCGCTTCAGTTCTGTCGCTATTACCTTTTAATCTTTTACTTCTGTATTGTACATTGTTGTCTGGATATGATGTCAGCATATTACAGCATAAATTAATTTTCTCCACTTATACAATGTTTACTGTATTGTGTATTTATAATTCTGAGCTTTAGAAATTATTCTATTCTATTCCAGGGACACACACACACATCAGTCTACACTTTGTTGTGTACTGTAAGAACCATTAGAAGATGTGCTGACAGACGTCTTGACTAGAACCTGAGCAACAACTCAAGGTCAAATGCTGGAGAGTGCCATCACCTAAGCAGTCATTAAATATCCCTAACTCTAATCAAATAACACACACAAATAAGAAGGAGGTTTATAAATATTGATTGACTGGCCATTTAACTTATATTAATTGTCTTTGCAGTATGAATTCTTGAAAACATATAGTTTTAAATAGATAGATAGATAGATAGATAGATAGATAGATAGATAGATAGATAGATAGATAGATAGATAGATACATTTTTATACACCAATCAGCCAAAACATTATGGTCGTCCAATCCCACAGTAATGTTTAGGTAGGTGGCATGTGGTAAAGCACATCATTGGGCTCTCATTTTCTCAGTTAACCAGCGCACACATACCAGGCCATCCACATGGCATACAAGAAAATGGAACTATAGTCAAATTCTTCCGTAACTCCAACATCTAGTTCTGATCCTTGCATGACCATCATAGGCACTTTGAAAGGGGTCAGATGTCAGCACTGGCAGTCATGGACATTTCTCTCATAGCCAGTTTTAAACATTTCTAACAAGGGAAGGTTAAAACAACGCTAAGGGCTAACATGATAGAAACTACAGGAGAACACGTACATATAATAAAGTATAAGAATTGGCAGATAAAATGTAAGGCTTGGCAGAGGTGGGATTTAACCCTGAACTTTTCCATTTACTGTGCAGTAGCACATTAAGCCATAGTGTAATAAGAGTAGTGTAAAGCACACTGTCTTTGGATTCCCATGCACAAAGAATGCATAATAAACAAATAGAGGGTTTAACAAAACTGGCTGGTTTGCACAGAGCCCCAACATCATGTCAGTTTATCGTTGAAAATTGCAATTTCACTGCACATTTTATTATATTTGGTTTAATGTATATTATCACACATACATACACACACACACATACGCCAGTAGTGCCGCACATCAAGAAGGTTCTGGCAAATAAACAAAAAAAATACTGTAGCTAATAAGTGCTACAATTACACCTGCCCCTAACCTTAACCTCACTAATCTAAAGCAAGCAAATTTTTCACTCTTGGTTCTTCCAAATAAAATTGCGGATCTAAAAAAAAAAACCTCAAGGGGGACCACAAAGGTTTCCCCATCATGTAAAATAATGCCAGAGCTTATGTTATATGTTATGTTATGTTATGTTATGTTATGTTATGTTATGTTATGTTATGTTATGTTATGTTATGTTAT
>JAUZST010027039.1:0-30315 GCA_034779995.1 Parotocinclus haroldoi | reverse complement strand
CCGCTAAACCATCACTGTTAAGTAAATTATTTAGCAAATTGTTACACGCACAGCATTTAACAGAAATCTGTATTTCTCAACTAATTAGGCTGGGTGGCTAAAGTGCCTTGGTAAAGTGACAGTGACAGTTTGCAAGAACCAGAGCACTGAATTTACAACGTTATAAATGAGTAGTCCAGAGCATTATCTGCCAAGTTATTGCTCTAGTGCTTTTATGTTGCTATCATACTTACCTAACTTTGCTCTCACACCCTGTCCTGCAATGACTTCAACGTTAATTATTTATCTTGAAAGGAAATTAGAATTGGTTAATTTAATCAGATATACATGACTGTACATGTTGGGTAAATGTCATAAACCTGAATGTTACATCTGTAACCAAACCAACAAGTAATATGCTACCTCAAACAAAGTGATGCACCTTTATAATCAGTATAATCAGTAAAGAATCAGTATATATGTTCACATAAATCCTCAGAGTATGAAAGATTCTTCTTTTGTCCACCTTAACGACCACAGAACTGAAGAGGTTACGAAGCACATTGTGTTTGTATGTACTGTTACTTTTATTCTTTACTCTATTGTCATTACTTTTACAATACACTTTCTTAAAGGAAAAGTTCAGTTGGTAATCTGCCACAGTTGGTGCAGCCCATCATAAGCCTGAAATTGAAGTGACAGACATCTACACATAAAGATTTAAATTACGTCGCCTTGTGAGTCTCGTGTTAAACAAGGGTCCAGTTGCAGCTCTTCTGAACTATACGAGACTGTAAAGGCACAGCAAGTAACCTTTTCACCATGAAGTATTAATTAATTAAGACTACAGGTCAACACTTTCCAACAACGGGTGCTGATCTGGAAGACCCAAAGACCCTTCAAGCAGAGATGACCACATTCTATTTCAAAGAACAACAACCAGAAAATTGTCTAGTGTACATTTTGCGACTAGAAGATGTGTCTAAAAAAAACTTCAAGGACATAATGAAGTTTCTGATAAGAAATAAGAAAATAAGAAATGTTTGACTTGTGCACTGATGAATCGTGGTTTGAATCCAGCAGACTCATGTCTTGGATTCATATTTGACCCTATAGACTAGTTCTGTTCTCACAGCCTACCTGGGAAACATTTTTTTTCAGATATTTCCCAAGTACAAAAAGCTTTCTGCACTTCTGGACATGACATTTTTGGGAAATTAAAGGGAACAGCTATTCTATACTAAGTTGTTATTATCTATTTGTTTAAATAATCCTAACCTATTACCTGCTTTGCGTTATATTATAAACACATTACTAGTTTTGCACTTTTATAAACTCTCTACCACCTTTTCACTACTATAAAACAGCCTACCATTATTGTAAGTATGTAGGTCTATGGAAGTATGTAGGTTTCTAACAGTTTTTTTACAAGAGTAGTTTACCAGGCATTTGTATATGCAAGGCAGGGACAACCCTTGACAGTGTGGCAATCCATGGTACTCCACATACACTCACACTTATTCACACTCTCACCAGTTAACCTGACATGCATGTCTTTGGAATATCGAAGTATATCGGGTACATGGAGAAAGTCCACATAGACACGGGGAAAACATGCAGACGGCACACAGGTAGGGCGGGCGGGGGTTTGGTACAGGAATGCCGGAGCTGTGCGGCGGCAGAGCTAAGAAAATGAAAAAAAATGAATGAATGATTTTACATGCCTTTGATAAACTCGTATGGAGTACAAGCATTTCTTCTTTAATATGTAATGTATAAAGTCATTACCAGTCACTTTAACGTTTGAGTGCATTGCATGGGTGACGCAAAATGTTACAATGAAACACCTATCCAAACAACAGAATAGTTGCGTATGAGTGTATGTGTATTGTATACCTTATGTTTAAGTAGCTAATTGAGCAAGAGTTAGTAACAGAAAGCGCTTGCAATGGTGTAATGATGTATTTTAGGCTGAAGCCTGAAGGTCATCTGAGCCAGATTTCCGCCCACGTTCCGCCAATGAATTACTCAAATACCAAGCGCTATACGCTTATGACGCGCAAGTAGGACGAGTCACTGGGCTATAAAACACTCCCTCTCCTTAATTCCCAGTGAAATCCACAGGGAGAAGCTACTTAAAACACGACGCGAAATCTTTTCTCCCGAACGCCCCCGACTTTTCATCAAAACTGCTGTTGTCCTTCACTCCTAAACCATGAAAATGACAGCTGCCGAGAACGCGAAGGTGCTCAAGGAGGGCGAGCTGGATAAAAGGAGCGACAACCTTTTGCAATTCTGGAAGAGAAAAACCTGCGTTCTGACCACCGATAGTCTCAACCTTTATGCCGACACGCAGAAAAGGAGCAAAAGCAAAGAGCTGAAGCTGCAGTGTATTAAGAAAGTGGACTGCGTGGAGCGCACCGGCCAATTTGTCTACTTCACAATCGTCACCACGGACGACAAAGAGATCGACTTCAGGTGCTCCGGAGAGGATAACTGCTGGAATGTGGTCATCACTATGGCTCTGATCGACTTCCAGAACCGCAAGGCCATCCAGGACTTCAAAACCAGACAGGACGCGGAGAGCTCAGCTCTGGGACAGCAAGGCTCTATACGCATGGCTCGAGCGCCGTGACTTTATCCTGATTCCTTCCCAGCATCGGGTGAGTTCGATTACCTGACATGGAATCAGCAGTGGGATCGGGAGAGAAAACCGTGTAACTGATTGATAAGCGTTTTCGTAGACACAGTGGTTTCGACAAGAAACGAGTTTCAAGGCGCAACATGTGTCGGCGGTAGCACGTTTCGATGACACATTTCTTTAGCGGAGGTAGTTTCGGTGACGACACATTTAGTTACATTACTGTTTAGACTGGTTATGCGTTTTGTCATTCCGTTGTAACGGCGATTTACATCGGAGACACGTTTTGGTTGTGACATTTCGTTAGGATAGCGATTTAAGCTTTATATATATGGGTGCTAAACCTCAATGGCGACAAGTTTCGTTGTAACAGCGACAAAAGAATGGCTATAAGCTACACGTTGGCGTTAAATTACGTTATATGAGTAGCCTAATGGTAAGGGCGAATGCATTTGTTTGGGAACATTTAAATATGTCTTTAGCATGGAGATTGGAACCTACCTTTGAATTTTCGTAATTCAACTGTATTATATGTAGCTATCATTTCCATATCATGAAACTACACTGCTCACAAAATAGGGAATATTTTATTATGGGAGATTTCATTTAAAAGTGTTTTCTAATTTTTAAGAATTTTTTTCAGTGTTGGTGCAGTTTATTTAATTGGAAACGGCTAACCTACTAATTTGAATCTTCAGTGTATCTTAGTCTATATAGCCTACTTTTTGTAACTGTTTTTTTAAAGTAAGTATGTATTATTGAAACATTTTGCTGACATTTGTTTAATTTTTAATGTATTTTTCTTTTTTAGAGATGCTTTAAACTGAATGGATAAGAAAGATTGGACCAAAGTGAGGCATGTCTTCTGAAGGAAGGGCAGGGATCAGAAAAAAGGAGGTTTCATCTCTGGGTTGGAGCGCTTTAGAAACTCCGACGTAATTTCAACAGGCCAAAGAGACACTCAAGACTGAACACTCAAACTTTCATATTGGGGATTCAATTGCTTCCTGGATAGATCTGTGTACATTTGATTATTTATTTGCTACAAGGAATGTTGTATTCCAAAATTTGTTTGTATGTCTTTAAGTTATTTACATGTCCTGTTTTTACTACATGTTAATTTAAATAAATAAAAATGTACAGCATTTATCTGGAATACTGAATTATTTTAATAGCAAACACATTTGCAGTATTTAGAGGATTTCTGATTGTCTTTTAGTTATAAAAGGGGGCATTAAATGGTAACCATGGCTGTACTGAGTAATTGCAGTATTTTTAATGACACCAGAAAGTCCCTTTCAATGACTTACACATTCACAAAAAATGTGTTATCACAACCTTAGCGATAAGGAACCTGTTTTATTGCGTTTCTCTATTGGCCTTGATGACAGGATGCAGCAATCTGGATGAAGAAGAATGTAATACCATTGACATTATGTCACACTGGGTGTGAATTTAACTATGTCACTCAATGGCCATATATGTTATCAGCTGAGTTTTATCAAAGGGAATTTACAACATTTAGCCAGTAAACATGACACAGTTGTGGATGTCCAGAGTTCAATACATACAACGTTATAAGCTCTAAGATAAAAGCCGTATGGTTACACACAGCTAACATGGAAATTATGTAGGGAATTTAACAAACACACCCTACTGTAAGAACAATTTTAGTTGAACTCAATATTGTTAGAACTAAGGTTTAGTTATTATAGGGTACAAATACAGTTCCCTAAGCAACTATTGGCATCCCTGGAAAAAATGAGCAAAATGAATGTAAGCAAATTCACTTTTTTCGTAAATGAATCCCACTGTAAAGAAATAAAGAATCTACCTTATTTAAATTGATCAAAGAGTCCATGGTGTTTCAAGCTATAATACATGGCTTCCTTGGGTTTTGTGAAAGACACTATATAAATTAATTTTTATCATTACTATTATGACTTCTTATATACAGTCATGGTAAATTAGTACACCTGTTTAACTGCTTCGTAACACAAATATCTAATCAACCCATCTGGCAGCAGCACAATGTATTTAGGTATGTACACAAGTTAAAGGACCTGCTGAGGTTCAAACCAAGCATCAGAATGGAGAAAAATGTGATATAAATGACTCTGAATGTGGCACGGATGTTGGTGGTAGACAGACTGGTCAGAGTATTTCACAAACTGCTGATATACTGGGACTTTCATACATAGCCATTGCTATTTTACAGAAAATTGTCCACAAAACAGAACATATCCAGTAAGCAGCACTTATTAGGGCAAAATGTTAATGCCAGGAGTAAGAGGACAATGGGAAGACTAGAAATGGAGAATTTCTTATACCTCTTACAACTCTTATAACTTTACTAATCTTTAAACCGAATGGAAGGAATCAGGAGGGTGCTGTTTGGAGAGAATGCAGTCCTCCATCTCCATCTGTCTGTCGTTCAGACTGTCTGTCTGTCTGTCTTTCTCTCTCTCTCTCTCTCTCTCTCTCTCTCTCTCTCTCTCTCTCTCTCTCTCTCTCTCTCTCTCTCTCTCTCTGTCTCTCTCTCTCCCTCCCTTTTTATCCCCCCTGAGATTAAATGCATTGCATAAAAAAGTGACATTATTGAAACATTACATTCCTCACCATTAAAGTTAACGCTCCTGCACTTAATGCACATAATCACAAAAATGAATGTCTTCCTTTTTTAAACGTCTGCATTATAATAATCATAATTTCACTAGACCAGACGCGCTGTCTAATAACCATTACCAACTTTAGAGGTGTCCATGTTTGAAATATATTAATACATAAATATGTAGGGCGGCACGGGCACCACAGCAAGAAGGTCCCGGGTTCAATCCCAGGGCGTGTGGGTTTACTCTGGGTACTCTGGTTTCCTCCCACAGTCCGAACACATGTGTGTTAGGTTAACTGGTGTCTCTAATGAATATATAAATACGTAAACCTTAAACTCATTCGATTCAAAGAAGGTCTTCCATTAAATGTAATGCCATGTCCAGATAGACACAAAGACAGAAAGCTGCACCAGTTACTTAGGTATTAGTAAATAATCCGAGGTGTACACAGGTATCCCGGGTAAACAAGTGATGATTCACCTGAAAGATCAGTACAAAGTATTTGAACACAATCCCTAAACATTAATACTTAGAGGTACAGGAATATGAGCAGAACCAGCATAGGCATGGGTGGATCAGAAGGTCTCAGGCCCCCTACTGGTCTGCTCTGGTCTGGAAAAAGGACCAGCGATTATGTCTTGGCATTGAACCGAAAAAACTGTCCCAGACTATCATCCACTCCCACACGTCTAAGATTCGCTGGATAACGTGACAGGTTACTCATGGTCTCAATACTCGGCCAGGGCAGCGCGTATCATCAAGGCCATGTTGATGAGAGATCCATTCACCTCACTGCTTTTAGTGCCCATGGGGATTGCACAAGTGATTCTGTCTCCCATTTGGGCCCGCGATTGCTCCAGCAGCTTTGCAAAGATGACCTCAGGGTTGTTTTCACTTCCCTGTACTTGCACAATGTCTACTTTTTAAAAACATTTATTGGTCGTGTATTGAACACTGAAACAACTGAAACAAGGTTTGGTTTGGGGATTTTACTGCCACCTCGGCTAATATTTGTCTACTTTTGTCTGTTTGAAACTGAATCAGCATTATCCGTCACTGTATGTGCTTTATGTGAAGTACAAAGCGCAGGATTTTTTTCAGGCAAGGAATTTTCTTTTAGGTAATGTCATATTTTTCTTATTGGTAATAGGAATGTATTACAGGTTTATTTTCTGTAAACGGGCCAGTTGATTAGGATGGTTGACTCAAGTTGGTCCTTTGTCTCCTGCAATTAAGTATTTATCTGTTGTTTGAGTTTGAGTGACCTCCAGTTTATGACCATGGTCAGAATAGTATAAAGTACAGAGAGAGAGAGAGAGAGAGAGAGAGAGAGACATTTACCTAAACAAATTTCATCAAATTACACCAAATTTCAATTAAAATTCAGTTAAAAATAATTCTAGATGAGGGAGAAACAGCAGCTCTCGCTAAATACGTAACAGCCTGTCACCGCCTGAGAGAGAGTGGGTAACACACACACACACACACACACACACACACACACACACACACACACCCCATTTGTAGGATTCAAATTGTTAAAATTATTTCTTTTAATGTATATTATCCCTGTAACTAGAAGTGTTACCTATTTATGTCTGCTGTTAACATTACTCAATTGTATTTATTAATAGACTTGTCTTGTTGTTGTTGTTGTGATGTATGTTTGTTACTAAATGTGTAAATGATTTGGCAACACTGTACCAACCACAGTCATGCTAATAAAGGCACTTTTGATTTTTTGATTTTGATTGACAGACTTTTAATTTCTGCATCAAAAGGACAGAGAAAAAAGCTCAAGAGATCAAGAGATCATGTTTTAATTATAAGGCAGAATCGATCCATAAATACAGGATTTCATTAAAGGTTTTCATCGGAGTAACACCAGAGTACATTAACGTTATTTTCCGTTGTAGCTTTATTAAAGAAAGAAGAAATCGTTAAAGAAAGACTTATATATCGTTATGCTCTCACCGGTGATGCTCAGAAGCCTCCTTCAAATCTGCAGCACGTTCCAAAAATGTTGGGGTGGGAGCAATTTAGGACTAGAAATGGGCTAAAAAGATGAGCAAAGGATCTCCTGTTCGTCAACAAATGAGTGAAACGTTTATTGTTCATGTTCCTTAAAGAAAGATTGGAAGGGATTTATATACATTATTTCTCCCTCTATAGAATCTGGAGGAATTTTAGTCCTAAAATTCCTAAACTGAAGAGGGGTGATCTCTCTCCTCTCCCTCAGACGACACTGTACAGAGTTACACTTACAAATACCACTTAAAACTCTTCTGTACTGTAACAGATGCACCTTGAAACAAAATTAGGATTGAAATATGTAAATCCCTCCCAATATATAAAAAAATCACGATACTCTACATTTCTGGTTTCAACGATGCAGTGTGAGACCTGGATTACAGATGGATGGACGGAAAAATAACTAAGACTGGTACAGACTTCGCGCTTAGACTTTGAGTCTTGATGCCAGCTGTACCACGGTCTACCTACTGGTATTAAACACATTTCAGAAGCTAAATATCCAGACACAATTATTTATATACATGCATTTCTCTCGAAATGACTCATGATGGCGGTTGTGCTTTGGCAAGCAGACAGCGTTTTCGTCCTCCTCATTTTAACAGGATATTGAATTCGCCTTTACAAGAAACTGAATAGACGGAGAAGAACGTCTGAAGAATGGTATGCATTTCTTGTTTTTCTTGGGCAGAAAGTGGGAGGATGTCAGACAGCTGCTCGAATGCGCTGAAGATTTGAGGTTCTGTGGTCAAAAACTCCTCTAGCAGAAAAAAAAGTCTGAAAAATATTATGTTAGAAATATTCAGGTAGACTCCTGAGGATTTCAAGTTGCTGCTCCCCGTTCAGGATGGGTGATTGGCTGTGAGACACCAGAGTTTCCCCGCTAACTGACTCATAAGCATTCTGTTCTTTGGCATATGGACTGAACCTGACTCACACAACATCAACTAACATTTGGCTCTTTGCATGGTGCAGGATTCGTGTCTCACCCACTCAGAGTGAGAGAGGACGGTCTCCTTCTGTTCTGCCGTTTTCGATTCCTATGGAGAACAAACCTAGAGACCCAATGTTATGGTTTATCCAGTCATCTAAACGTCCAGTGCACAGGACTGTGGTGGCCTAGCACTTATGGTACTGGACCATAAAGCAGAAGGTTCAGGGTTTGAATCCTACATATGCCAAGCTGTTACTGTTGGGTCCTTGAGCCACAATTGATTTGTATGACTGTATCAGTTGCGAGTCGCTCTGGATAAGAGCATCTGCTAAATAACATAATTGTAAATGTAATATCAATGCAAGAGACGATCAAGACGAGCTTCTGAAACAAACCAGGCATCACAATGGGGAAGAAAGGGGACTTTAACGTGACTTTAAATGTGGCATAGTTGTCTACTGGAAATTTCACACACAGCACCATCTCTACGTTTTACACTGCAGTGTCCAAAATAGAGAAAGTATCCAGTGAGGAATGGCCAGATTGGTTTGATATGTTACAAAGGTCACAATCAAACCTTGAAGCAGCAGCAGAAGTGCACAGGGTGCCACCCATGAGAGCCAAGAACACAATTCACATGGGCTCACCAAAACTGGACTATGGAAGATTGGAAAATGTCACCTATTTCTGCTGGATGGTGGGGTCAGAATTTGGGATAGACAACATAAAGAGATCCATCACATGTACCAATGGTTCAGGTTGATAGTGCTTTATTTGGGTGGGGGTTATTTTCTTGACACCTGTTGTGCCACTTAATACCAACTGAGCATCACATAAACCCGACAGCCTACCCGAGTATTGTTGCTGACTGTGTGAACCCCTTTTACACCCCTTCTTTTGGTTATTTCCAGCAGAATAATGCACCATTTCCAATAGCGCCCCAAAGCTGATATGCTATTATGCCAAAATGTATGGAAATCTTTGGGGAATGTTTCCAGCATTGCGTTAAATCCATGACACGAAGAGTTAAGGCAAAATCGGGTGTCCTCTTAAAGTCCAGTTGAAGTTTTTTTTATAATGAATACACCTTCCCAGGTAGTTTCACATGGTTTCAATCAACATGTATATGAGAAGAACATTGAAAATGAAGAACCAATGTTAAAATATGTGGTTTCACCACTCAAAGTCAGAGCTCTTGGTTAGACCTCCCATGTTTTATGATAATTACAGATCGGAGAAGAACGCGTCGGAGTAAAAAACCAGAACAGAATAAATAAACCAAAAAACTGAATAAATGCACATAAATGAGCTAAATATTGATGTTTCCTGTATGGCTCTGTGAGAGATTTACCTGTAAAGAGTTTCCCACTCACCGGGTTTGATCAGAATTTCAAATTTGAAGGCTCCTTTAGGACTGCTGGGGTTTTAATACACCAGATGAGAAAGGCTTTAGGATAGGGAAATATTTACTGTTTCTACAGTTTTGCTTCAAAACACATAAAAACGGGTGAAAAACCAAAGCGAACTGACTCATAAACAATCTGTATGGTAGCTGACTCACGCAGCATCAGTGAACATTTGGTACGTTCCATTCCAAGAGTGGATTCACATGTCCAAAAGTCCGTAAGCAATAGATGCTGCGTTCTGTTCTGTGTTGAAACAACAAGCTGTGAATGGACGTGAACCCCAGACCCAGGAACGTAGGAACTACAGAGTGTTAGGGTTCGCACTGCGAGCCCTTTTGCGTTGTTTGCCTCGGTGCGTTATTTTCCCCCTATCCCTTAGCGTTGTGTTTCTGTTTTCTCCCCACGTCCTTAATGACGTTTGGTTTGGTTCTCTGCGGCGATCGATTGGTTTGTTTCTTTATTTTGCACACCTGTTCTTTATTTAGGTTAATTAATTTTGTTATATGAGCCAATCGAACATGCGAGTGTTCGCCAGCTCATTACGTTATCCGCCATTTGTCTGCGTTATGTTTTGAGTGTTCCCCTTGTTTGTGCGCGCATTGTTTGTTTTGTTTCATTGGCCGACCCAGGTATCCGGCCGTAACGGGCAACCCCTCGGATCTTCGGCCAGCACGGCCATCTTCAGATTCGTGGCTCTAAAGCCGCCCTTTGTCCCCCCCCCCCTTTTTGTCCTTTTAACTTTTTTATGTTCAGGCTGTTTTTAGTTTCTTTTTTTCCTTTCCTTTTTACGGGCTCGTTCGCGGTACCCCGGCTCCCATAGGCGCTGTTGTTGGCCCCCGACACGAAGCCGCTCTGGACCCTCTGGCGCGGAGCCATTATGGCAGTACCATGACTGCTATGTGTGTTTTTGTTTAAATAAATGTTCCTTGGTTTTCCCCGTATTTGTTGTCTGTCTGTGGACACTGCTAGGGTACTGATAGGGATCCTGGGGATTTAGCGGGACCAGGAATGGTCTTGCGAGATCTCCGGGGCGCCCTATCGTAACACAGAGCCTATGGAAAATCTGCATCATGCTCCAAAACAGGTAGTTTTGTCAGGCTGAAATCAAAATCCTTTTTAAAAGCTTTGGCGTATAACATTCAAGCAAAGAGAAACAAATTCAGAAATGGTTCTGAATATTCATTAAAACAAATGAAAAACTGAAATAACTGGTATGATTAGGTGTCATGGTTCCCCTTTGGCTTTAATTCCAGACATTAATCTGACTCGGTCTGTTTGTACCATATTTACATTTGGGTCCAGACTCTGGCTTGGCCACCAAAGGACATTTACCTTCCTATCCTTAAGCTACTGTTTTTTTTTGTGCTGGAAAGTGAACATGTGCCCATGGTCACATGTCTTCCTTAGAATTAGGATGGACTTGGTAGCACCCAGCCCCCCTCTACCCCATTACATTACGCTGCCATCACCATGCATCATGGTAAATATGGGGTATTTTCAGTGGTAGGCTGTGTTTGGTTTTCCAGTCTGAAAAGTTCATTATCAATATGAACTATCTTTAAAAGTTGGCACTGGGCTCTTGGTAGCTGATCAGGATCCTCTTGGCTTGCTTCTTTCAGTTTGGAATGACGACTTAGTCTTGGTAGATCTTCTAGGGCCTTTCTTCTAACATGCTTCCTTACTCAGGTTTATCTCAGAGCTCTTTCCCATCCTTGATGAATTTCTTTTGAAATCACACACTACTAATGGTTCACTTTCTGCAAATGATGTGGGTTTAATCTATACGTTTTGCACCAATGTTGAAATGGCGGTTATAAGTTGGCATTCCGGTGCATACAGGTTTCTCTCGTCTCATTAAACACGGCACACCGCTGCTTTTTATGTGCTCTTCCCTCACACTCCAGCAACAGAGTTTTATATAAATGCTGAATTTTTACACTCACAGACCTAAATAAAACCTAAAAGCGCCAAGCTCTTGATGTTCTGTTGTATTTTTACACTCCAGTATGCACAGATGATCCGATAAGAACACGAGAATAAAGTTTCTGGAATGTTCCCAGCACGTTGCTTGAGACTGAAGAGTAATTTTGAGCTGAGTCATTTTTCTGAACTAGAAACCTCTGTATGTGACATTTCCTTAAAAAGGATTAAGTAGCAGTGGTGGTCGAGACCTGATGAGAAATAAGAAGGTACAGCAGGACGTTGAGGCCGGCGTGGATTATATAGTACGTGCTGAGTGACAGGAAGCCACCCAGAGCGCTACAGTCAACCTGCTTTGCTTTGGGGAGTACTATAAAAAGAAAAACAAGCAGTAAAAAGGATTTTTTTGGTTCCTCTCCTCCTCAGCAGGGGAGAGACAGCGAGGGAGAGCAAATTCGTTTATTCCCACCCCAGGGACGTCTCCGTTCTGACAGCTCCCTCCTACAAACGAGGCCCAACGCCAAGTCCACTCAACACCCCGCTCACTCTCGCCATCCTCCCTCACCTCCCTCACCCCCCGGCAAACAGGGCAAGTACGGGACGTTGGAGCTCTCTGGCAGTTTGACTGGAGATCAATAACAGCAACGAGGGCAATCTGTTAAAAAGTCATGTTCAATATCGCTACTGATATTTCTGCCTCTGTTCAGAGAAAAGCGACTTTATACGGCCAGACAGATGGACCTTAACTTTTGGACGTGCATTTAAGGAGCATTTTTATTGGATAGTATCACAGATAATTATATTATAAACCCTGGGGACTAGGACTATCGTCAGCTGGTGCTGCTACAGGACAGAAGCTCTCTGAACATCGGGATAGTATAGAAAAAGCAAATAAATGGAACCCAAATCCTTTCATGTTTTTTTAGGATAATAAATATTTCTGCATTACAGGCCTGCAAGGCATTCCAGAAAATGCTTCTAGTTCTTTCTCCCCACATTTAAAAGATACAGAGTTATTAAGTGTTTCAGGGCTTATTTTGTTACATTTTTTCTCCAAACACGTCTTAAGATGTAGAACATTATGGGGTCATATTGTTTATTGTTTCTAAATTTACCATATATTCTCTATTGGGGACAGGTCAGAACTGCAGAGGGTCCAGTCCAGTACCCGTAACCTCTTCTTCCACAGCTATGCCTTTATAATGTGTGCAGCATGTGGTTTTATTTGTGTTTTGGCTTGATATAAGATGTATGAACGTCCCTTGAAATGAAACTGAAGGCAGTTTATGTTGCTCTAAAATCTCAGTGTACTCTTCTGCCTTAATGCTGCATCCCAGAAGTGTAAATGACCCGACCCCATACCATGATAAAGCTTGACTTTTGGACTTGTTCCTCATTAATGAGACAACATAATTTCATCATCATTTCAAGGTGACAACATTTTGTACCTGTCCCATTTTTGTGCACTTGCATCGTTCAAAGCATTTTCATTAAACAAACTATAAAAGAGCATTTTTGTCTCATTATCACACAACTTAAAGAAATCGATTTACCATGACACGACACAAACCAAATCCAAAAACACACAACCCAAAGAAATAAAAGCAAAATCAAACTTACTGTTGTGAATGGTGTGAAAATAAGAACTAATAAATGACACGTCAAAATATACAAATCGGCGCGTCCATCATCATCATCATCATCTGTTCCGCTGTAGGTTTCCGTTTTCATCACTCCACTCACTTTTTTAACTTTATTTTAACCTTTTCTGTTATAATCTTTTCAGCTTCCCATCCATTTTTCTCCCTTCTGCACAAATTCAACATTTGCATAAAAAAGCAGAGAGATTTCCCTCTCCTGCCTCTAATTAGACTTTCAAATCCCGAGCTCACACGACCTGCAGGCTTTTCACATTTCTGCGCTCGGCGTGAGACGTCAAAATAACCTGTTTGTTCTTTAAAAAAAAAAAAGAAGAGAAAGAAAATTCACGTAGTGGAATTTATTCAAACTGTCACCCATTTCTGAGTCGCTTGTAGTTGCAGATGTGTAAAAATCATGTTCCTGCAGTGAGAAAAATAAAACTGTCCATCATTTTCTTAGAAATCCCCATTTTTACAGCATTATTGTATTAAGTTTGCACGGGAGATAGAAGCAGGGCGTCATTAGAGATCAGTATCAACATGCACGGCGGTTATAGGGTGCAAACCTGTTTACCAGGAGGTTCAGGGTTCAAATCCCATCTCTGTAAAAGGGTATGAGTTTTGTATCTAGACTAAATAAAATACCCAGTAGACGCACAAGTACGTTTTAGTATTTCAATTTCAATTTAAAAGTAAACGTAAGTTTGAATCCTGCTTTTTTGCTGAATAATCAGAGAGCTAAAGAGTTAAAGAAGAAGCTGTTTTTAATCCACATTCCTTTCCTTTTAACTCATCCCACAGTAATCTAATTATACTCCAATGATTTACCTTCAAAGCTCGACTTAAGAAAATACAGGTAATCTGTTTGTAGTTCATTAACGTCATTTAAAGTTTCAACAGTCAAATTTCGTGTTTGTTATTTTTTATCGATAAGACACACTAAAGGTGAATCGTGACCATTTTTGGAGTCGCCCAGTCCTCTGGAGCTGTTTTTATTTGTTTTATTTCATTGCAGACAGTATGAACCTGAGATATTTTTTTCTTCTTCTGGTTAATTAACATCGATTTCTACATTTCAGACTTGCAAGACATCCCCAAAAATGTTGGGGACGAGGACCAGAACCACCATTCATAAACAGCTGATTACAACAAGTCCAAAAAGCCAGGCTCTATCATGGTACGGGGTTGGGTCCGGACCCTTGGTAAAGGTCATTTACACTTCTGTGATGCAGCATTATTGCAGAAAAGTACACTGAGATTTTAGAGCAACATAAACTACCTTCAAGACAACGTCTTTTCCAGGGACGTCCATGCATTTATTAACAAGACGAATCAGAAAAAGTTCAGACGGAGCATAAATCCCTTTCAATCTTTCTTTTGAGGAACATTGTTTTTAAACCTTTCAATCATTTTCTCACACATTGGGTGATAAACTGGAGTTCCTCTGATCATCTTTGCCATTCCTAAATTCTTCTTTTCTGCCAAATTATAATTACAAATCACCTGTTTGAAAGTTTGTGGTTTTTTTGTTCTTCACTAGCCCTAAATTGCCTTCACTCCAACTTTTTTTGGAAGGTGTTGCAGGCCTGAAATGCAAGAATGAATGTTTATAAATTATCTTAGGTTTATACTGTCTGCAGTGGAAACAAAGCCAATGTAAATGTAAGTAACAATGATGTTTTCGTCCATACCATCCCAACTTTTTTTCTGAAAATAAAACTGCTTTCTGTATGGTCTAAAGACTTCATTGACTTGTTAACGATCCAATAAAATTTACAGACTCATGCTTATGCGTTATGTTTGTGTGACAAAAATCAATAAATCAAGTGTATATCACTGTATAAGCAATTTGTTCCTCTAAAGATATGATTGTGATCTTCACTTTTGGCCCCTTTTATAGGGCCGTTTAGTCTTTTTGGTTCTGGATCACTAAACACTGGAGCCCTTGACCTCGTAAATAAAACAGCTTTTAGCTTTAGACGTCCCTTTAAAGAGACCAAAAATATGCAAACACTCCCCCACTAACACCACTTAACCATCTGGGGTCAAAGAGGGCAGAATAGGGGGGACACTCTGTCTTTCACTCGCTCTCTTTACGTCTATGTTTATGTCTCTCTCCCACTGTCTCTCGTTCTCAAGCTCTTGCTACATCAGCAGATCTAGACTGAATGCACTTTGGCAGCCACAAAGAAGAGAAGTGC
The DNA here is from genome assembly GCA_034779995.1 of Parotocinclus haroldoi. Taxonomy (NCBI): domain Eukaryota; kingdom Metazoa; phylum Chordata; class Actinopteri; order Siluriformes; family Loricariidae; genus Parotocinclus; species Parotocinclus haroldoi. Next base: position 14,951 of record JAUZST010027039.1, on the reverse strand, counting down.
GTGTGTTTGTGTGAATAACGGGTCAGGACCAGACCCTCAAGGCCAAACCAGGATCTGCCAATGCATTTGCAAAGCCAAACATTTCAACTATCCATTCGAAATCCCATGTCATCGGCAAACATCATGAGCCTGATCCGACCGTTTACTTCCCAAGCATAAGAGCGTCAAAATAAATCCGAGCAAAAAAGGAAGCGATGATGGGGCTGAAATAAAGTGGAGAGGTGGAGAGACACTGGAAGGTCACTGCTCGTACCTTAAAGGTTGTAGGTTCGAGACCTAAGGCATGCATCTGCATAACTTGTATTTATCCAAATTCATTCTTGTTGGTCAAGATATTTTTTCAGCCACGAGTTAATTTTATGATGCTCTTCATTTTATAGAATTTTGTCTCAAATATTAGTTCACACATATTAGATTTTATTTTTATGATCATATTTTAAAATCTCTGTTCAGCTTCTGTTTATGTAAACTATTACTAAAAATGGTTTTATTCTTACATTTGTTGTCTAAGCCACCCTTTTTGAGTCTTGGTCTGTCACTAGGCATGCTCAGTTTAGAATCGGCCCTAGATGTTTATTAGCTTCTTTGAGACAATGCTGCAAAAGCGCAATAGAAATCTATCTTTTGACTTTAAGGCAAAAGTTTCCATTTCTAGTCAAATAAAATTATTTGTTGATTTTTTCAAATAAAAGTTTAACCCAAAGCTTTGCAGAAACGCACATAAAGGTGATATTTTCTTCCTGAAACACAAAAGTTCTGCAATCCTACAAAAACACTCATTCTTTTGGAAACTTAGCCACATGTCAAGCGTTTTCACATTATGTGACAAAGTTGTGTTATGGATGAAAATATAAACCAAATGTAACCTTTATGTTTGCTTCCTGTGAACGTCATGTAGCTCCTTCATCTATAAATTCAACCTGGGTGGTCCAGCAATCAAATCTACCTCATCACCTATGTGGGCTACCTCTGACCCTTTGATCCCTTTTTGGATCTTCCAAGTCTTCTTCTAGGGAGTTTTACCTTGCCAATGTCCTGAAGGCATTGGTCAAAAGTTTTGGGACACACCCCTTAATCACTGGAATTATGACTTTCACTTAGTCCTGTTGTAACAGGTGTATAAAATCCAGCATCTGCCATGCAGTCTGCCTTTATAAATATTAAGGAGAGAATGGGACGTTCAAAAGAGCTCGCTGAGTTCAAGGGTGCTATTGTTTGTTCGTTTGGTTTAATTAACGTCGCTATTGGCATCAGTGGCCATTTCAGTGGCACGCACAATGTTACATCTACACCCAAGGTTATATTAGGACTAGTTATATACACACACTCAATTTAGAGTAATCAATTAACCTTACACACATGTCTTTGGACTGTGGGAGGAAACCAGAGTACCCGGAGTAAACCTACGCATACATGGGGAGACAAGCAGACTTGTAATATTGTAGGATGCCACAGTTTAGGATTTAGGAACGACAGCAATTCAGGCACGCTGTGTCAAAGCATGTAAAGTTACAGTGTGTTGCCATCACTCAGCTAATCCAACATCTTTTTCTAAGCCATCTTTGGCATTAGCATCAGCACTAAAAATGGGCACCAGGAGCTTCTTGGCATGGGTTTCCATCACAAAGCCTTACACCACCAGATGAAGTGGTGTAAAGCACACTGTTACTGGACTCTGGAGCAGTTTAAACGTACTGTGGAGTGATGAATCACGCTCCTCCATTTGGCAGTCTGATGGACGGGGCTGGGTTTGGTGATGCCAGGAGAATGGTACCTGCTATAGAATTGTTTTTCTGGGGTTGGGTTCCAGATTCCTTAGTTCCAGTGAAGGGGAATCCTAATGCTTCAGCATAACCAAGGCGTGTTCGAAAATTCTATCCCTCCAAGTTTTCAGTTTCAGCATGCCTAAAGCACAAAGCAAGGTCCATAAAAGGTCTCATAGGTGTAACGTGTAGGTGTCCCAATACTTGGGTCCATTTAGTGTAATTGTAAAGCTGCTTTGAGACGCTTTGATGCTCTATTATATACTGCTCACAAAAAATTTCAAAACGAAAAATGCCATAAAGAAATATTCCCTAATATATCATATTAAATATCGTACAGCTACAATGTAAAGATCTGTACCTTTGAAAAGCCACAAAAAGAAAACATGCACAGCTTGATTGTTTTTTGAGACGCTGAAAGATTTACATCGATAGTCTGTCAGTCCGCTTCAGGGGACGATCCGAGATCGTAGACTCCTTTATAAACCTCCTTTTAATTTCCTAATCCCACTTAACTCTTGTTTCCTTCACTTTATAGAGAGCTTTGTCGGATTACCGCACGTGTGTGTATGTGTGTGTGTGTGTGTGGTAGAACCTGATCAAACATGCTCTGAAATTACATCTGGAGCTTTTATGATTGTTACACACTCTGTGAGGAATATTTGTCAGGGATTACTGAAATGAAGTCGGATTTAAGGTTCGTAAGAGGATAAGTGAAGCTCTGTGTGTATTTGTCTTGATGAATGTCACTCAAACCCTGTTTAGCGTGTGTGTTACAACATACATGTCGTCATGTCTGACAGTAATACTGCAGTTAGACTGGAACTCTGTGTTCATGGTAATGGATGGAGTTCTACCATTACAGTCTGTACTATGGCGCCATATCTTCATCCATCGATCCATCTGTTCTGCAAGCAGTTCAGCCCATCGTTCATCCATTCATTCATTTAGCCATCATTCATTAAAAAAACAATTTAACCAGACAGCCAACAATAGGACCATCCAACCATCCATCTGTGCATCCAACCATCCCAACAATTCATTTACTTATATATTTGCCCATAAAGTCAGTGTTGACTTATCTGTCCAATCATTCAACCATCCACGGATTTACCTTTTCTGTCATTCATCCATCCACCAAATTATTCACTCACCTGCTTGCCCATCCCCCCAACAATTCATTCATTCAATCCATCTAGTCATCCAGCCAAGTAATATACCCGTTCATTTAAATAATTATGCAACCATTTATCCCATCCAATCACTTGATAACCCAACCATAAAGTTATTTGTCTCTCTATCCATACATCCACACAACAATCCACCTTTCCCAAACATCAAACATGTATTTAGTCCTCCATCCAACAATTCATGTATCCATCTAGACACTTGACCAAAAATAAATATATGTATACATTCATCTGGCCATGCCTACGGCCATCCATCCATCCATGCATGCATCCCATCCATTCAATTGATTACCCAACCATCCATTGACTTGTCTGTCCATCTCTCCATCTTTTAGTTTATCTTAGTTTATTTTAGTTTATCTATCTTCTAGTTCTTTAGACCATCCACCCATGGACGGTCAAGTAATTCATCCAATCAACCATTCATCAAGTTATCTGCCAATCCATCCATCCATCCAACCTTACATCCATTCTTCCAACAATTTATCAATCTGTCCACACAGTCATATAAATATGTATTTACACTGTGTGCACAATTATTAGGCAAGTCTTATGTCTGAGGATTATTTTAATGAATCACCAACTACAGTGCTCTCAGGTAATCCAAAATGTCAATAAACCTCAAACATGAACGTTTCAGAAAGTAACAGTGAAGTTTGGGCTTTCTTTAGAGGATATCTGTATGTGCACAATTATTGGACAACTATTATTGTGCAGAATTATTATGTAGCTAAATGAAAAACACACATTTTCACATGTCACTTTTTTTATTTTCATCTCTTCAAGCGAGAATCATAAACAATCAACTCAAATCCTTCCAATCAGCATTCCTGCCATATAAAAAAAGATCAGTGACCAATATAGCCACCCTTCTTCTCAATAACAGCGATAAGCCTTCCATTCATGGAGTCTGTCAGTTTCTTGATCAGTTGATGATCAACTTTTTGTGCAGCAGCAGCAACCACAGCCTCCCAGACACTGTTCAGAGAGGTTTACTGTTTTCCTTCACTGTAAATCTCCAGTTTAAGAATTGCCCACAAGTTCTCAATTGGGTTCAGGTCAGGTGAGGAAGGGCGTCACGTCATACATTTTTCATCTTTAATGCCTTTACTGCCTAGCCATGCAGAGGTGTACTCGGATGTATGTGATGGAGCATTGTCCTGCATTAAAATCATTGTCTTTTTGAAAGATGAAGACTTCTTCCTGTACCACTGCTTAAAGAAAGTGTCTTCTAAAAACTGGAAGTAGGCTTGGGAGTTGATTTTGAGCCCATCTCCAACCCGAAAATGACAATCCAGCTCATGTTTTATGATACCAGCCCATACCAGCACCCCACCTCCACCTTGTTGCCGTCTGACTCGAAGTGGAGCTCCGTGCCCATTACTGATCCAGCCACGGGCCCATCCATCTGGTCCGTCAAGAGTCACTCTCATTTCATCATTCCATAAAACCGTGGAAAAATCTGTCTTCAGATATTTCTTGGACGCTTCTAGACGCTTCAGCTTGTGTCTTGTTCAGTGGTGGTCGGGTTTCGGCCTTTCTTACTTTGGCCATGTCTTTTTCTTCTCAATATCTTAGCAATTTCAAGAGTGCTGCATCCCTCTGAGTGACTTTTGGTAATTTTGGACTTTTCCGAGTCAGTTAAAGCTCTTTTTTGTCCCATTTTGCCTAAAGAAATAAGCTGCCAAATAATTGTGCACACCTTAAAATAGGGTGTTTATCTCCTTAGGCCACACCCTCCCTCATTACACAGACACACAATACCTGCTATGCTTAAATCCATTCAGCATTCAAGTTTGTCCAACTTAGAGTTACAGAATATGCCTAAAGATGATAATACGGTCAAAATCCTCACTTGCCTAATAATTGTGCACACAGTGTATTCTCCCAACACTACATGCTTCCATCCATCCATCCATCCATTCAGCCCATCACTCATACATATAGACACTCATGTAACCATCCACCTAGCCATCCTTTCCAATGTCTAATCACCCATTCACCCATCCATTTATCACCCTGTCTGTCCAGACATCCATCTAATTGTGCTCCTACCTATCCAGTCCTCCATCATGTATCCATCTAGCCATTAACCCAACAATCTCTCTATGCATTCAAAAATGCAACTATGCATTCTTCCATTGAGCCATCCATCCAGTTACTCCTCCAAATGCACCACCAACAATGCACCTATTCATTAAGCAAACCTTTCATAAATTCATCAATTCATCCAACAATCCGGCCAACTTTTCACTCGTAAGTCCATTTAACAGTTAATGGATCCATATAGCCATTAACCCCAGTCATGAATCTCTCTGTTTATCCAACCATCCATCTAACCATCTACCAATTATTCAGCAAACCATTCATCAATTCATCTTTCAATCCACCAACTCATCCAAAATTTCATCAGCCAGTCAGTCCATCCATCCATCCAACCATCCAATGATCAGTCTACCTGTTCTTACTCTGTACACTCACTGCACATTTTCTTATTTACCCATTTTTATTCTGGCTGTCCCTCATCAGGCTCACGGTCCAATCTTTACTATTTGCTGGAGAGTTTTGGTGCATTCTCACTGTGCCTTTTCTTTATTTTACAGGGTAGCAAAAGATAGATTGATAAGTGATTTCAATTTTAAAACCCACCAGTTTTGTGCAGCAGGGAGTTTCCTGTGCTGCAGACACAGCCGGAGCCACATGCAGATGAAGATCAGCTAAGTGAATCTGTGCTGTGTTTATAGTCTGAAACGTGCCAAAACACCAGACACACCACATGACAGAGCTGAAGCCACACACACAGCTTAATGAAGGGGTCCAGGGATTCCCAGACATTCACTCTAACACACACACACACACACACACACACACACACACACACACACACACACACACACAGAGTTTACATGCTTATGTTCACAGAACTCACGGAAATAAGAAGTAATCTTATATTGGAAATCGTCCAGTCATCCACATTTACAGCAATTAAAGACAGACATTTGAAGGTTAAGGGCCCTGCTCGAGAACCCAACAGGGCCATGACTTGACCTCACAACCTTCCTCTAATTCCTCGATTTTGATTGGCTTGTGTCGCTGATTAATTCCCCATAATATATTATTACATTTTTTAGCACGAATGTCTTTGAGGAAACAATATTTAATATAGTTTTTTGAACAGTCTGAGGACACTTCTTCAAGAAAATGCTTTACAATTATTTTCGTTACAAATCAGAGAACTGGCATATTTTGAAGGAAATAGTTAGCATTTGGTATGTTCCCCCTTTTGCTGCATGGACTCACTATATCTCCAATAGCTTCTTGTGATGCTACTGAATGCTCAGTGGGGTTAAGATCACGTGACTGTGGAGGAAAGTCCATGGCAGTCAGCACTCCTGGATTGTTTTCAGTCTTCAGGTAGTTGTTGCGATGCTTTGAGGTGTGTTTAGGGTTATTATCTTGCTGTGGTATGATTTCTTCACACAGAGACCCGAAACAACCATTTTCACCAGCACTCTCAGACTTTTGGACTCCTCTGTATTTCTACTGCAAGTTGAGAGAAGACCTTTCCAGTATGGTGATGGACCCGTTTTGCCTTCAAAACTGTCTTCATGGCATGGATTCAACGAGGTCTTGGAAGCGTTCCTCAGAGATTCAGGTTTGTCGGCTGCACATCCATGATTGGAGTCTCCACTCCCAAAGTTGCTCGGTTGGATCGAGATCTGAACACTGTGGAACCAATTTGAGATGATTTGAGTTGGAGGCAGAAATAAGAAGATGGTGCACTGTGGGTGGGTGAACATGATCAGAAACAATACTGGCCTGTGAGGTTTAAAATATACTCAGATAGGCTATGGGGTTTTATTGGGGTAGTATTAAGGTAGTAGTAAGTATTAATTAAGTGAGTATCCCCAACACCATTAGACCAGGTGACAATTTTCTGTTTACCACTTTTGGTGAGCCTGTTTGAATTTGCACACGGTATGATCTTCTGATCCTGTAGCCCATTTGCTTCAAGGTTGGATGTGTTGTTTGCTCAGAGATGCTCTTCTGCAGAGAATATTTAGAAAGGAAACGTTGTACGTAACTGAGATAGATTTGCCGGTTTTACCATGTGCAACTAAGAGCTATATGTTTTAAACTGTATGCAATTAATTTTTTTTCAGTTTTATCCCTGCAGACTACAACAAACTGTCTGTTTAAACCACTTCACATACACAAGAAAACCCTAACCCAAATCTACAACCATCTACACTTCCACCAACTCCCTCTCCCGCTCATCCCACCAACATCATCATCATCCAGACCTGAAATTACAGCACACGAAGAGCCGAAGCATAAACATCTCCTGCCGTAAAAATAAACCAGGGGATGAAAGGACAAAAACGAGCGCTCTGACAGGAGGACGGTTCGGACCAGCCTATTTTTAGAGTCTCTCTTTACAGGAGATGGCGCATCCCTGATTATGGCTGATGCTCTGCTGCAGCGGGCCAGTTCTGTGGGTGGAGTGATCGAGTTTGATGTATTTATACATTCGGTCTGTATCAGTGGAGCGTGCAGCAGAGGAGACGAGGTCTAATGATGCTTGAGATGGAGGGTGTAATTACACAAGGCTTGCACTGACACCACAAACGGCAGTTTGAGGGATTTGGTCTTTATCAGCAGAAGTCCAGAGGTTTAATAGACCTCGTACACAGTGAGGTCCGCAAGAACGCATCCAAGAATGATTATTACCTCGGAGTACAGCGACTTAAATTGTTTAAACTATTATTTAGAAATACAGTTTTGCTGGAACTTTGGATTAAACAGAGGATGGAAAGTCCCTTAAAAGGGTGGAACATTTTCTTGACCATGAATCTCTTCCACAAAAGGGTATATCCAACAGTTTACATGTCACTGCTAGCCATTTTTCCTTCTTGATGCAAACTCGAATGCATGCTTCCTCAAACACATTTTTACCTGTTAGGTGCCCAGAGGAACGAAGAAACAAGGTAAGAGAAAAGCTTCTGTGTTTAACAGCACATGATGACGGAACTAAGGACAAACCCCAGACAAACCGCCAGTTCATCAAATGGCACAAGTAGACACAAATACAATTAAACGAGGGCCAGCATGGTGTTCCAGTACCAGCCTGCATGTGGATGGAAAAATGCTTATGGGTCAGGCGAAAGTTCTTAACCTGCCCACCTAAGGTGCAACAAAGACAATAAATAGGAAAAACCAAACGTTAGTAAGACTCTTTCTCACTTTTTAAAGGTAAATTCGATGCCATCATTATTAATTGGAAGTGTCGGCATTCGGATGCCCAAACCACCTCAACTCATCTTCTCAATGTAAAGGAGTAGTGATTTGACTGCAGTCTTAGATTCCTGAGAATAGCAGCGTGGTTTCCTGGTGCTGATGTGGCCCATGCGCCTCAAGGTTTTTCATTGCATGCTGTGGACAGTCTCACAACAGACGCAGGAACTGAAAATGATATCTCTAAATCTCTAACACACTACAGACGGACTATTCGGGGTTGTGTATCCGGCTGGCACGGTGGCATAAGTGGTTAGTGCTGTCACCTCGCAGCTCCAGGGGGGCCTGAGTCTGTGTTTGCATGCTCTCGCCCCTGACTGTATAATGTTCCGGTCACATTCCAAATATAGGTTAGGTTAACTGGTATCTCTAAAATGTCTCAGTGTGAGTAAGTGTGTGTCTGCCCCTTCCTAAGGTTGCTTTTTACCTTGCACCCTGTGTTGCCAGTTAGGCCCCGGTCTCCTTGCACTCCTAGATTGGGATTAAGCAGGTATGAAACAGAACAAATTTATAATTTTAGGTTATAATCCATAAATCAAGATATTTATGTTTCTTCCCTAATGAACTGTGTACTTGATAGGGAGGACTTCGTGTAGATAAGTTCCTACTTATGGGAAACACACACACACACACACACACACACTCACCTTAACTGAGCTCTCCATTCATCTGCAGGGAGTGTTTTAGCTCCAGGTTGGATGTAATGAATTAAGCAGATCATAGTACACGGAGCAGTGCCACACTGTAACTAATACACACAGAGAGCTGTTTGGCTTAGCTTTTCTTCTTCGGCGTCTCTTTGCTCACAGGTGATCAATCAAAACCAGTTTATTTTGCCTCAGTGTGCGTTCAGATGGTAAGTGAGTTATCATGCTGCACCGGGATGATACAATCCAGAGTGTAATCTTACTACTCACCTCGCTGCAAAACACGAATCCACAAAGATCATACATGATGGAAAAATCTTTACAACATCAGACAAAACAAGATTGGAGTTCCACCATCAGTCCATTTATCTCTAACACCCAGAGCCCCCTGTTCTCAAAGCCATGCATCCTGAGGTCTATGATCCCCCTGCTGTGTGCTCTCAAAACCCTTCACATTCATAGCTCTGTTCACAAACAAAGACAGACAGAAAGAAAGAAGCAAGGACGAAAAGAAAAGAAGAAAATAAGAAAAGAAAGGAAGGAAGAAAAATAAATAATGGACAAAAGAAAGAAACAATGAAGAAAAAAGAAAAGGAAAAATATGGATGGAAGGATTAATATATGGAAGGAAGAAAGGAAAAGACAGGGAGAAAGGAAAGAAATGCAAGGAATAAAAGGAAAGTAAGAAAGAATGAAAAGAAGGAGAAAGGGAAAGAACAAGAAAGAAAGGAAGAAAAAGAAGGAGAAGACAGAAATATGAAGAAAGAAAAAAAGGAAGAAAGGAAGGGTGAAAGGTGGGAATCTTTTTAATGAAAAGAGGGAGGGAGGGACGAAAGAAAGAAAGAAAGAAAGAAAGAATGAAAGAAAGAAAAAAAGAAAGAGAAGTATAGAGAAACAGGAAGAGAGAAAGAACAAAAATAAGAAATCATTACTACTGAGCATCCTACAGTTCCACAGCTCTGAGTTCCTGTGTTTGAGGGCCCTGTGTTTTTATCCCCTCTTTGTTTTCAGGGTCTGATAAAGAATAATATTATGGTAATACAGCTTAATCTGTGGACATCGTTATGATTTCCTTTGACCTCTGATCATATTTAATTGAATAATGAAGGATTCATCGAGCTTTTTGAGTCTTGAAAATCCTCCCCTCTCATTCCATCAGTGAGTCACGTCCCATTTCTCTACAGACGTGTTAACATAAATCAAATGACCCCAGAGCTAAAATAGCAGCAAAACTAAAAGCAAGAGTCTTCATTTAAAACCCCCTAAGCCAATTTGTTCCCTGTTAAAACAAGGCCGCTGAGGAAACGTAGCGGAGCGTTCAGCCGCACAAACGCTGTCGTTTCTCCGTAGTAATCAAATCTGCATTGAGCAATGAACTGGCACTGGGAGAAACCACATTAGAGCTAATGAAGCCCTTCGTTCTGGACAGTGCTAGCCAGCTTCCAAGCCATTGGCATATTTAGGAGACTTAAGGCAAATCGCTCACAGTCAACAACACTCCAGAGCTGTCAGGCATCAGACACGTCCAACTCTCTGCTGGATGGAAATAAACCAACGAAAACACACACAGCTGCTTTTGTGTGAAAAATTAATCAGGGGCATTTCATCTTTTGGCAGATGCTTTTATTCAGATTGACTTGAGACGGAGAGCAGAATCTGATACGAGCAAAAGCTCAGAGGATGAGGCTTGGGGGCCTTGCTAAAGAGCCCAACTTTGAGCCTTGGGATTTGAACTTACAACCTTTCCGTCACCAGCACATAATTTGAATTGCTAAAATGCAGGCGCTTTAAAGAACCACATGTTCCTAGAAGCTTTTCTTTCCAAAGTCCTAATGTTAACAGAAGTTTGTCTGCTCCTGTTTCCATGTTTTGATGCTGTTTCCTTAACAAATTATATCTTTGGGCAGTGTCCATGATCCTACGCCAATATTCTTACTTTATACAAACCCTACATTTACCCTGTAGCTCATATATGAACAATCTGTGTAAAGCCTCTGTTTTAATCCTACAGCCCAATACATCCACTGTTTAATGTTTTAAGAAAACTGTATAATCAGTAACATATATTCTCAGAACTCTATATACACCAATAATCTTTTTAGCTCCTTATAATCCCTGGCCTTCACATTCCCATTACCTTGCATCACTAGTACCACATATTGCAGTTCACAAATACCTGTGTTATTAGTACCCTGTGCTCTAAGAGCTCCGTCTTTCCCAAAAGCATCCTCTATAGCCCTATTTTTCTACAACTATTTTTCTAGGGCCCCATCTCTGCATGCTCAGTTGGTTTAGTTATTTAACAACATTGACACAATCAATTAACTTGATGTTTTTTAACTTCATGTTTTTGGGACTCTTTGGAGGAAACCTAAGTAAACCCAAGCGGATGCGGGGAGGCATGTGGGACTAAACCAGAGCAACCCATCGAGCCACCGTGCCGCCCCTTCATTCTCAGAACTCCATGTTCTAGGTTCTCAGAGTCCCAGGTTCCCAGTGCTGTATCTTTTGAGGTCACTATAATCCCTGGGCCTGATATCCCTAGTGTCACTATGTCACTAGTGCCAAATGCTTCATTTCACAGAGTCCTGTGTTTATTAGTACCTATAATATTAGGCCCGGATATTCACATGTTCCCATACCACTATAGCCATATATCAAACGTTAGAAATTAATATGTTTAGAGCCCTGGTTCCAGAGCTCACTTTTCCAAGAGCTCCCATGCTCCCAGCGCCATATGGTTCCAGAACATATTGCTCCAAATGCTGTATATTTAGGGTTCGTATAATCCTAGGGTGTAAGGCCATATTCTGTCCTTTATTTGTATCCTATGTTCACAGAGCCTTATGTTTCCAGAGCTCCATCTTCCCAGAGCTTTGTTTTCTCAGAACCCCATGATTTCAGAGCTCTAGGTTTCCAGAGCTGTATGTTCACAGTACTATATGTTCCAAGAGCTCTGCTACCCCTTCTTAGAGCCCTATGTTCCCAATAAAATCTCTTGTCAGAACGTGTTCCAAATGTATGTTTAGGGTCAGTATAAGCTTACAGGGCCCAAAGTTCCCAAAGCCCTATATTTCCAAAGCTCCTGTTTCCAGAACCTTGTTCTTAGGGACCAGAACCCTGCGCTCTCAGAACCCCATGTTCTCACAGTCCTACCAAGCTCTGTGTTTTCAGATCTCACTATTCCCAGAGCTCTATGTTTCCAAATGGCTGTGTTCTCAAAACCCCATATTTTCAGAACTCTATGTTCCCAGAGCCCCATTCACACAGCCCTTCTGTTTCACAGAATCCAAAATACAGTTACAAAAGCATATATTTTCCAAGGTCTATGTTTCCTGACATCATTATTTCTGGAAGCTTGCGTTTTCAAAAGCCAATAATCCCCAAGACTTATGTTCTTTAAGCCCTATGTTCCCAAAACCCCCATGTCACTGGGTTAGATTTTCGAAAAATACTGACTTGCGTTCCAACGGCACTGTCCTGTGTTTACAGAGTACTGCATTTATTAGGGTACTACGATATGAAGGCTTTAAATTTAGTTGTATTTTAATTGATCAAGATACAGTATTTAGGGTTAAGCATAAATCTTTGATGTGAATATCTGATGTGAACGTTAATGATTTATGCACTTATAAAAAAGCTCATTCGGCCGTTCTGATCCAGTGTCAATATTTAACAAACTCTTTGAACTTCAGTGGAGCTGCTGCTTCATCGTTACATCGTGTAATTCTGTCCTTTCTTTCCATCTGCATCACTGTGTTTCTTCTATAACAGGATCCTTTGTACGGCACCATCAAAGCGCCCTAATTGCCTCGCCTCCACCGCCAGCTTTGCCTGACTAATTACTAATTACTCATTTCAAAGCGACGCCGTTTGTTTTGGGGACGATCTGATACAGTCGTATTTCTGCTTTTGGCTCCGACTATGGTTTTCAGGAAAGGATGAAAGATGATTTGTCTCTGATTTTCTGCTCTGATTGGTGAGAACCAAGAGTCGTTCTATTCGGAGCACGGCCACATTACGAGAAGAGGATGTGAAATCGTTACACACGTGATAAATATTTATGTGCAGATGACACGTAGAACATGGAATAAAAGCCCAGGTATTTTTATGGAGCAGAAAGACAAAACACTCTAAGATGTGTATATACTTTAGAGCAGATGTGTTACACTCAGGTCATGCCCACAGGCCCAGAGCTTTACTCTTTATAAGGCTTTAAGGTCGGCCTAAACTTGGGTTAGTCGTTGGCGGAGTTTGAGAACTGAATCGTTTGGTCATAGATTGGCCAAGATTCTCTCGTCTCTTATTCAGTTTGTCAGTATTTAAATCTGTGGGAAAAAAAGCATGAAAACTGTGAGAATTTTGTCACAACCAAGGTTTGCTACTCTAGCGCTCAAATAGTCATTTTGGTCATGCCAAAGATTCACTCGATTCTTATTTTGCTTATCCAATTCTCAATATTCTTTATAACAGGTGAGTTTTTGAATCAGTGAATAATTCTGTCACAAATTAGATTGGATACTTTGTTGTTCAAAGATTCATTTAATGACAAAAATGTAATCCATCCTTCTTCAGTGAATCATTTGGCATTGTCCAAGATTCGCTCTACTCTAGCTCAGCTTTGATTTTGGACATGATGGTTATTAAATGAATTCTTATTAAACAAGCTTGCAGTGCTGCCTCGCTGATTGCCGTTACAGAGTAATCGGTGAGGCGGCTTATAACCAGTGTCTAGTTAACGACCTGATGACGAACACCTGCGCCTGCCTTTACTTAAGTGGAAGTTCCAGCAGTGTTCGCCAGGTCGTTTCACACGCTGGACATTTGCTCGCTTGGTTTAGGTTAGTTGGTAACGTCCTAGGGCTTTTAGTGCCGACGGACGGGTACAGGGGAAACCCCTGATGTATTTAGTGTTTGAGGGACACTCAGGGACAGTCTCACACCAACCGGCTGCACGCTCCCATTGAGACACGCCCTGGCTCCACTCCTCTTTTGAGCCTTGCTCTAGTAGGCTGCCTTCTCAATTTGAGGCGTGCCCCGGCTAAGGCTGCCATCCGGCTGCGTGTTTAAATTATACGCGCCCCGGTATGGCTTTCTCACACTACATGCCTCTGGCGCCTTCGGTACCTTACGCAATCAATCTGTGCTCATGCTATACGCACGTTTGAGCTCACTCTCCCCTGACACTTCGGCGCCTTCACCCCAGCCGGCTGCCCGCTCCCAATGAGACGCGCCCCGGCTTGGGTTCCGCCACACGGCTGCATGCTTAAAAAAAAAAAAAAAACGCGCCCCGGGATGGCTTACTTGCACTGCATGCGCGCTTAAGCTCACACTCATCCTCTGGCATCCCGGAGTCCCACCGTGCTTTGTGATTTGGAAAACGTCTCAAATAGGCGCCTTATTGTGCTCACCGCACGTCTGCCCTTTGCGCTACGGCGTCTATCGCAATTCATTCACGCGTTGCTCCCACCTGGGATGCAACATAGTGGTGCGTCTTTTCCACCTTCTCAGTTTTCATTCGTTAGAGAGCCTTTCGCTCCTTTTACCCCTTTTTAGTTTGTTTCTATATTATTTCGACATTATTAGTATATGCCGTGGGATTCCTCTGCCTCGCATACTTGGGTCCTAACACATATCGTAACAGATTCTAAAATTGATTCGAACACTGCCATGCTGAGCAAGAGAGAAGCTAGTGAGTTATTTGGTCAGAGCCATTATTAGGAGATTTCTTGCTAAACAGTATTGTCTCATGTTATTTAATGACTAATGGATTGAAATTAAAAAGAAAAAAAAAACATTGTATAGGTGGCCTAAGACTTTTGCACAGTGCTGTATCAGAAATGATTTTCATCCTTTGGAATACAACTTCTTTAAAGACTATAATCTGTAAATAACATGTTGTATTGATATGTTTTACTGGCTGATTATACAGTATAGACATCATACTAAACCTAAACCTAAACCTAAACATACATACCTAAACAAACACACACACACACACACACACACACACACACACACACACACACACACACACACACACACACACACACACA
>JAUZST010027029.1:0-30320 GCA_034779995.1 Parotocinclus haroldoi | reverse complement strand
ATATATATATATATATATACATATATATATCATACTAATAAAAATCAACTGTAATTATCTAGTACTTTAATGGAATATTAGTTATTAGTTAATGATCTATTGGGTTGATACCTTCAGTATGTTATACAGTATGTTATAACTCCCATTACAAAATATTATTTTGTATACAAAAAATATTTTAAACAAATTATGTAAATGGCAGTGTATTACAGTGGCTGATTTCTTTTTAAGAAGCATGTAAGTCTATATTTGTGAAATTTAGCATATTCCAACAGAAAATAAACTCTGTACTAAATACATATTTCCATGGCTGAACAGAGATCAAACTGGTTCTTATTCAGGGACATCCATGGCAGAGTAACACTCAATTTAGCGTTCAATTACTTAATCTATTTAGTGTTTAACCTGTTTATTTTTATGCACAGCTGTCCCCCTACATCTAATTGGCAAGCAGAGCAAGACAGCTGTGTCCCTCTAAATTATGTTTGTGCCCCAGTACAAGTAATCTTAAAAATACCCAGTTCTGAATAACGGTAAGACGTGAGTTTTAATAAGCACACCTATCTTATTTTACTGACATATTTTACTTTTGTTTTTAATTTTTATTTACATATGTACTGTGGTCCTAATGTACGAGTGTGTGTCTGAGTGTGTGTATGAGCAATTGCGTGTACGTGCCCTAACAATGGATTGGTATCCTGTATCGGGTTGGTCCTCTCTTGTGCCCTATGCTGCCGGTTGGTTTTCCTGCAGTTCTTTTCAGGTTGAATCTGATAAGAACATGAGTGAATCAATGAATGATGGAATGCAAGGAAAGCGTTTATATTTGCTATATAGTAATAAAACAGAGGACCCTTGTTTATTTGGCACCAAGGCCATTTATTTTTACCTGTTGTGCATTTCAGCCACACATTGTATGAAAAATAATTCATGCATTTTATTATCCGTGTAATCCCACTTCAGGGTCGCGGGAAAGCCGGTGCCTAGCCGGCCACACAGTGCACAAGACAGGAACAAACCAGGGCGGGATCGTAAAGCACTTACACACTCACACGCTAATGGAATAGTGCCACCTGCTGTAGAATATAGAAATGTATCCAGTATTGTAGCTGGAGCTCAGACAACTTGCTGTTACCTCAGTCGACAGATAAATGTTCATATCTGTGTGGCTGGCAAATGGCAACATTTCTAAAGCATCTAGGTAATATCCGTTTATTTATTTTACAAATTTAACTGAAGTACAGTTTTATTTCAGAAACATAGACATATACATATGTCTGATTCAGTAAATGAATAGTTTTGTCATGACAAAAATCACAAATAAGATTAATTATATATCTTTTTTTATGGATACACCACTGGTACAAAATTAGTACAGTCAAATAAGGTACACCTTTTTAAAGTATACTAAAATGCAAATGAAGTAGCTAAAAATGTAAGTATAAGAAGAAGAAGTATACTTTAATTATTCTGCATATAGTTCAAGTACACTATTATTATGTTTAATTAAACGGTTGTTTCACAAGGGACTGTAAATTGCTTGTTCTGCAGTTTTAATGTGAACTTTCACAGTTTTACCATAAAGTTCACAATTTTATTATTATTTTGTGATGGTAATATGACCACTTTATGGTTCTACTGTCAAATTTCATTGTATAATTGTAAACTTTGGTTACTATAAACTGACCATAAATTATTTCACAGTTCTACTATGGATTTTGATGGTAATTCATGTTATGGTTCTACTGTCAAATTTCATAGTAATCTTTTTTTCCTGGACAACTAATGCAAATTAATAATAATTGCTTTTCAATTCCCATTAATGGCAGATGCTCACATGTGTGAAATGACTATTTAGTGTTTAACAGGTTCACATTTTTAGTAAGTTGTATACCTGCAGTTGATTGGCAAACAGATGGGTATAGCTCTACCCCTCTAAATTGTGTGTGGGCCACTTGAGGTTTGTTGATTAGATTTGAAGCTGAATCAGCAGCATTAAGATCTACATGACCATTAAGTGTACAACTGTATTTCAGGAACAGGTCTAAAAATCATTAATATGTGGTGTTTGAAAATGTATGAACCCTCTAGAATATTCTATATTTCTGCATATACAATGCATTATGTTTTGCAATTAATGTTCCAATATTAACTTGAATATATACTGCTCAGAAAAATTAGGTTATATCCAAAATGAAAGGTCTCCTAATTTACGTAAGCAGTGTACTGCTTTACATAAAGTCCCCAGGCGTACTTACACTAAACATAAATTTGTCTTAATGAATTATAGCTAGAAACAGAAATAAAGGACAAATGAGCAAATAAAGGCTTTTGAACTTCAGCACTTTAATTCAAATTGCTTATAGGCACACATGAAATTTAAAGGTCTATGCTCCACTACTGTGCGTCCACATTTGAACATTCTACAATTAGTTCATACCCATCAAGAATCCAGGAGCAGAACAGTATTAGACATTCAAAAACTAGTACTGGTTTTGGTTGATCACACCCCACACCACTATATTGCAGAAAGGAATTCTACCCCTTTGATGCACTTGTAATGGGAGAATTTGGATTTCCTGACCTAATATGTTTCAAAATCATATATCCATGATCACTGTACACAGGCAAACGTTAAATACATATTGAACATTACGTCCCCGCACGCAAAGTAATGTAAAAAGGTCTAGGCACCCTAAAATTGTATACACATCTCTGTATTGTTATCAGTAATATACTGCCAAAATAGTAAAAAAATGCTATACATACTTTTTGCCTCTTCAGTGTTGTACACGCTGTGATGCTTAATCCTGGGAGAACCCTGAGTGCAGATATAATCAAGGATGGTATGCCAATCAAAGACAACTTCCACCAATCAGCTTACCTTCTTAGACAATGCCTTTTTTGTTTATATATTTGAGCCAACATGATCAGAGAGCGCTGCTGGGGCTTAAACCCGGGTCCCTGTAATGGTGGGCTGGTAAATTATAACACTCTACCACCTAAGCGATAACATAAATAATATAATATTTTTTGATATATTTCTTTGTAGATGCTTAATCTGCATGCTGATAATTTACAGAATACAAAGCTTGAGTTATATAAACCACCCTCAAATCCAGTTTTACTCTTTATGGCCCTTATATTAAAAACATTTTTTGTTTTTTTATTATTGATGAAAACATAAACACTTTTGCAGTGTCAGAGACTTTTGCACAGTTCTGTGTATACATATCATACGTGTCGTTCCTAGATGGTAATCAGATTAAACATAAATGCTTTCCATATGCAAACAGAATTATGAGTGAGGCATTGGACCAGCTTGTTACCCAGCCCTTAATGGGATCACCCATAAACATCTGGCTTTATATATTAGTAACTCCTATACGTTTCAATTTTAGTGGCTCATCATCCATTACTAGATTAACTCACCATACTCCTGTCCCAGCTTTACATACATTTTAAAAGTAAAATATTCTCAAACCTCTTTAACCCACCAGACCTTTGGTAAAAAAATGTAATAAATTCAAATAACAGTCTCAACAGTTTTTTTTGCTGGAACCCATTTATTGTCCTGGTCCCATAACAGGGTTCTCCTAATGAACCAGAAAAAAATGCATTGTGCTTCAAACGGGTTTAGAGGAAGAAAACAGAAACAACAGGAACAAGTGCTCCAAAATAAGTTCAGTCACTCCCTATAATCTGAAAGGTGCCTGAACACTTAAAAGAAACTAAGCTGATGTCCAGAGACTAGGACCACAGAAAACACAGTAAGACTAGGTAAATTAGTGCATGGCTAGAGACATTGATGGTAAACACCACAGAATCACGATCTCACATCCACACAGTTAATTTTAGGGATTCCTTCTCTATAGTCATTCCTACAACAAATGCACTGTACAAAAATGCAATGTTGAGATTACAAAATACTGCACAACTAACAAAAAGTTAAATTAACCATTCAAATATATACAGTAAGATATCCCTTTATCATACAGGCTTGTATGATATCTGATACCAGTCTTGACAAAGAACTGCAAAGATGAAAATTAGGGAATCCAAACTTTCTCATTCTTAGCCAAACTATGGCTCAAATCAATACAAGCTCAATGAACTGCAATGGCATAATCAGACACCAAGTTTAAATGTAAATTAACCTAATACACAAGTTACTTTCTGAAACAAAGCCATAAATGCTTGTGTACACACACACACACACACACACACACACACACACACACACACACAAACACAAACACAAACACAAACACACAAACACAAACACAAACACAAACACACAAAAATAACTTCCAGCTTGTTTTGGCACAAATTATACTTTGATACAAAGGACAATGAAGTCATATTTAAAAAAAAAAGTTTAAATCAACAGAACTTCCTCGTCAAGTCAATACCATCTTGTTCAGGTTCCTTAAATAAAAATGTGATTTTTTTCTTTGTGTTTGGACCTCACATTTTCAAACAGAACTGGATAAGCCAGATAAGAACATGGTGTAGTTGGCTCCAGCTTTGACCTTCATGTTATACATTACAATGCCTGCTTGAATTTTTTTTTAAGTCTGCCCAACATAATTATTCACAATGGTTGTGAAGGCCAAGCATTCTGTGAATCGTGCAAATATCTATTTTCTTTGATTTGTACCCAGGACTTACTATGATGACAAAAATATTACACATTAGAACCTCAAACTGTAGTTTTTCACAGCTCTTAAGTGCTGGACACTTACATTTTGTTGGTATACAACTTTAACTAAGATTACCAGTTTTCAGTACACTGACACTATGGCTATATTCCTGGAGCCCTCGTTGTATTTTATCAAAATAGAAGGTTACAAAATAAACCTCTAGCCAAGCTGACACTGATATGCTACTGTTGCAATGAAGGAACAACAATTATTGCATTTCATCCAAGTAAATATTTAGTAAAATATACTTTCTTTAACACATAAACCAAAAACACTACAAGTAGCATTACAACGCAAATAAATACTCGATAACTGAATCTAAAACTTGGTTTCTAACCTTGCAAACCACAAGTCTGAGGTGAGGTGGAAAGTCAAACAACATAAAACTATTTTTAAAAAATATAAGATGAATTGTAATTTATTTATGTTGAGCAGTAGTTCTTTACCTGCTGCTTAGGACACGTCTACTCTATTAGGGAATTTAGGCAAGTGGCCTTTTTTCTTTGCCACTCTGCCACAGCTGAGAATAAGATTAAGAAATACTGATATAAATGGGTCGTTGCATTGTTTATATGTAACAAAGCAAACTGCAACTGTGTAACTGAAACTGTATGAATATGATGTAAAAGGCAGCTAGTATTAGTGCTTTTCTTTAGCAGTATAAGTTGAAAAGGCAGTACCTGGGCTTTTCAGCACAGAAATGGCCAAATAAAGTGATTGTGAGCTAAGAAAAGATGTGATATCTAAAAGCAGGAAGATGGTCACATCAATAACCTAACGTAATGCAATAAATCAATAAGGGACTTCGCAGACAAAACTAGTCCTTCAGAAAGAAAAAAAAACTAGCTGACTATTTGGGAGGGAGATAAATTAAACAAAAAGGATATGCATAGTCAATGGGTGCATATGTGCACCGTTTTCCAAACCGTGTATGCTGCCCAAATACTGGCTCTGTCCACAACTGCACAGTCTCCCAAGAAATACCACAGTTCTTCATAATGACACTGAATACATCACCATCTTTTTACACAGGTTGGGTATCCAGGAACTTTATGAATAGATGGTGATAACCTCCCGGCCACCACCACGCACTAACAGGACCCGGTTAAGACCTTCCAACAAAACCTCCAGGAACTCCATGTCTGAGAAACCAGTTAAGTCACAAAGTGTTTCAGTTATTTTGTCACTGTTAGCTGTTAATAGTGTGCATTATAAATATTATGCTGGCAAAAGGTCTAATTTGATGCAATTTTTCACTTACTTCTAATCAATTACTAAGTGATCAAGTGTTAATATTTGTTCTTTAGTTTACAAATAACAATATGAGGCTATTAACATGCAAGTAAAGTAAACGCAACTGAAAGTCTCTGGTTTAGGATTCTCTACGACATACTATAGCTGCCAAAACATAAACAAACATAGGAACTTAAACAAGCAAACACTTTGCATTTGAAAATGAACCATTCTCTAAATAGCTGTTCTGTTTTACAAAAAAAAATGCAATCTCGGCATGCAGTTATGTCACAGGGAGGTATGTAAATGATTACAGACGTGGTCTGATTATATGCTGGCTTTTTCCACAAGATGACGTAAAAGTACATGCTCTATAAAAAGGTTCTCAAAGGCTACTTTTGGGTAGTGAGAGATTGATGACTTGAGGCACATCATTGGACTAAGAGAAGCACGATAATCGTTTCAACGAACTTCCTGCCATCTCAGTCCTTCTCGCCTAGCTGTTATGAGCTGTTAGGAGGTGTTGGTAGCAGTGTCTACATGAGGACATGCACACATGGCAAAAAAGGTGTGAATAACCCAGACAGACCACTAGCAGAAAGCATAGTTTGATCCGCCAACATTTATGCTCAGCTCCCACAGTTTCATTATCTACCATCTAGATACAGGTGGAAGCTTCACTACACACACCTCTGCCTGCACCATTTCCAAGTGCTTAGCAGAAAGAAATTGGTTGTCACAGTGACAATCACATGCCATTAGCCAGTCACCATCACCTTTATTTGCAGTGGTGTCATTTACAAGAAACATGGACTGCTATGGACTGGAACTCTATTGTCTTTAGCAATGAATCCCGGAAAGGACAGCTTTGAGTATCGAGGCCACATGGTTACAGCTTCAACTGCCAGACCACTGTCACACCACAACTGTAATTATGTACATATCTTTCTGTGATGTACCGGCATTCTGAATTCTACAGTCATCCAACATTTCCATCCGTGTGCTTTATTTAATGTATTTTTATCTGAACGCTACTCTGCTGGACTTCCTGAAACATGAGGAATGTGTTAGGAGATGTGTTTTTTTTTTAATAGGACCCAGGTATGCGGGATAAACGTATCCCACGATGTATAATAAGAATGGGGAAATAATATAAAACAACTGAAAAGGGATGAAAAGCGGAGCATAAGGTTCCGAACACAAAAAAAAAACAAAAGGATGAAAGGGCATGCCATGATATTGCATCCCGAGAGGGAGCAACATGCAAACTATTTGTGAGAGGGTGCCAAAGCGCCAGTCGGATGCTGGGGGGAGTGGCCGAAGCACCAAAAGGTGAGCATATAAGCTCGGGGCGCGCTTGTAGCACGAATGTGAATAACTCACAAAAGGCGCCAAAGCGCCAGAACATGAGAATGAACTCGGGCGCGCAAGGAGGGCGAACGCAAATAGATTGCCAGAGGGCGAGCGTGAGCTCGGAAGTGATGAAGCTAGACTGGGGCGCGTCCTATTAAGGACGAAAACCTGGCTGTAGTGAGGCTAAGTAGGTGCCGATTACGAAAGAGCGCACACTCGGAGTATGCGAGGAGCGCACGAGTACAGGAAGGGAAAACCCTCAAAGTGCCCCTAATAAACTAATTTTACCTCAGGGGTTACCCGCCCATAACAGTCCATCGGCACTAGAAGCCACCGGACTTTACCACTATCTCTTGGGACATGGGAGGGCGCGAGGACACCGGTTGTCAGAGGCGCGAACCGACCAGAGATGGAATACCGGTGCAATGATGATGGCCTGGCCCTGAACAGCGCTAACACCAAGCCTTTATAAGACATGAAGCAGTTGTTTGGGATTCTCCGGGGGAAGGTAGGAACCCTAACAGCATGATAACAAAAATATTTCATTAGTGAAAAGCATTCTAATGCTTATATTGTTCACTCTTACAGCAACATAATTCTTTTAACATAGAAAAACAATTTATTTTGTGTCAAATACAAACAAAATAAAATATAAATTAACTGAATGATTGGACAGTACTAAAAATTATTTTAGAATAGATAGCCGGAAAGTTATAATGATTATTCAAATTGGTTTCCCTAAGTCCCTAACCAACTATTACTAAGTTGCATATTTCTTAATTTTATGGAAAATGGTACATGCCACTCGTTTAAAACCACAAAAGTAGGTTTGTTGGAACATACTCTATTTGTCAAAAGGATTTAGAATGAGACAGACTTCCATTACTGATTGGCTACAAAAGACCCATAGCTCCAGTGCAAAAAAAGACTGATCAACTACATTTGTGCAAGTAAATAATAGTCTCAATCTGATTTTTAATCAGACCATTTGAATTAGTGCGCTTGAAATGGAGTTTTATCACTTTAGCAGCTGTTAAGGATACAGTTTTCATCTCCACCACGGTTCTTGGGTGGTCCAGGCATGTTGAGAAGGACCAGTTGTGCTCCCTGTGACTTGTTCACCACCACCTCATTCAGCTTCACCGCTGTGTGCATGCGACGCACGTTTGACTGGTTACTGTTTTACAAGATGATATGAAGGAGTGAAAATCAACATTCACATATCTGAGAAAAACATAAAATATACCCTAGATACCCGAAATAGTAACATGAGGAAATAAGGAGCACTCCGATTAAAAATATAAATATGGTCTTCTTTGTAGGTTGAAATAGGGCGGCCACATGACATACTGGTGCCCTGTAATAATGTTGGTTCCTGTCTTGTGACCTGTCCTGTCGGTTAGGGTCAGGCTCCAAGCCCTGAATAGATTAACTAGGTATGAAAATAAATAAATGAATGAATGCTGCCAATATACCATTCTGAAAAGTGACAATTGAACATTTTATTCCAAAATTACATCCCTTCAGTTTGGGGGAAAATTAGCACATCTTAACATAATAGAATTCAAATTAAATAATTCCCCAATTAATATAGAAATCCTGATAAACAATTATTTGTCCAATGATCAACTGAAAGCAAATTTGTGGGAGTTAGAGTGCACAACAAGAAGGTTGGGTGAGTAGAGCATTGCAAGCACATATTTTTAACGTGTCTCTCTCTCTATCTCTCTCTCTCACACACTCACACTCACACACATATACACACACGCACACGCACATGCACACGCACACATGCACATGCACACACACACACAGACAGACACACACAGATACACAGACAGACATACACAGACATACACAGACAGACCTAATCAAAACACATGCTTTCCACTGCAACCTTTTGTTAATTTCTATCACTAAGGCTTTTGTTATTTAACATTTATTTTAAAACAGGCAAGAATGTTACTTTAAATGACTTCACACAATGACTTAAATTTGATAAGGATTATCAGCACACCTACATTTTTAGAGTTAAGATGCTCCCTAACAGCACAGAAATTTACAACAGGTTCTGTAGTTTGGAAAGCATGAATTTACTTATTCAGCGGAAGCTACATTTACATCATGCAAGTTATATCTCTTTTTCCAGCTCTAAGGTTCATGCATGTATATGCCTGTACACACACATACACAGTCAATCAAGAGTGACATACACCAATCAGCCATAATGTTGTAACCAGTGACAAGTGAAGTGAATAACATAACTGTGTGGTATTCTGGGCAATGTTCTGCTATACAAGTTTGGGTCCCGGCATTTATGTGGATGTTACCTTGACTCGTAGCACTTACCTAAACACTATTGCAGACCAATAACACCCTTTCATATCAACTATATTCTCTAATTTCAGAGTAATGTGCCCTGTCACACTGTACAGAATTTGTCAAGATCTGATACTAACTTCTTGATGCCAGATACCAGAAGATGTGTTGGACTCAACACTTCAGTGAGTTAGAACCTTGGTGGCATGAGGTGGACCCACACAATAGTAAGCAGGCGGTGTTATGTGATGGTTGATTGGTGTATGTTCATGTGCAAAGGGGACAGTGTGACTACAACACACACACACACACACACACGCATGTACGCACACACACGCGCACACACACGGCCTACAATAAAAAGAAGGTGCACTTACAGACTCTCCCATTCTCTAGAAGGAGGAACATGGGACAGAACAACAAAGACAAACTTAGACGTTTCGGTAAACCCCTCATAAGTGCATGCCAATCATCCCAGCAAAGTAACAAGTAAAATCCTTAAGTTCTATTTAATTTTTTTTGTCTGGTCATATGCACCATGAAACTCTAAGAATATTAACTTAAGCCAGAATTGTCAATCCTATGGCCAGGGAGAAAATCTTTCAAATTTATGTTTATATAGTCAGCATAGTAGTAAAGTTTTAGTAATGTTTTATCATTATCAACATATAACAAAGTATCAGTAATAACAGAGTTGAATGTCCAAATTACACATAAGTTACATAACGTAATAATGGCAATAGAGGCTACTATACATGGCTAAAAGTGGACAGTCAAATATCACATATATATATATGTTGTGCATTAATATTAAGATGATCTTAAACAGTCTTAATCAGTGTAAATCCCAAGGTACTAGATGAGATTGAAGTTAAGACACTGTAGACATTAAGTCATTGTAATGTTCAAACAGGAAAGGACATTTCTCCCAAATGCTGCCACAAATTTAGAAGCGCACCACTATGTACCCCCAGACCATTGTTCTTCTGTCACCAATGTTTGCTGTTCTCACTGTAATGGTGAATATAGTGAAGGACGATTAGTCACCTCAGAGAATGCTTCCCAGGGATGCAGTATATCATAGTATAAAGTACCCCCGTCCTGTTAGTGGCTGGCAATATACAAGATTACCTAAAGCTTATGTGCAACCCTCTACAATCACTTGCAGAGATAGTTGGTAAAACCCCAAGCTGTGTGGCTGACCACATCTCAGTTGCTGCTCCTGATGCTTTTCACCAGCAGCTACAGCTTGGAAGTTTTAGCATGGGAGAATTCTAACTACCACTTGGGAGAAATGACGTCCTATGATTTGTTATAAATTACTCTTTCAGCATGGCCTACTCAACTGCCAGTGTATGAATATGGATAATTTTATATCTGAACATAGGATTATAACCACATATAAGACAATAACTGAATAGCAGGAGTGTCCATACTTTTTGCCATAGAGTGTATATTAAATAAAGACTTTTATATTAGAAAAAACTTTTAAGCTTACCCCAAATGTATTTGCCCATCAAAGATATATTTAGCCATGGTATATGGATTATCTAGAAAGTCATCTTTAAATTATATTTGGACTTTTCCAGCAATTTCACAAAAGAGTATTTTTTGTAGTTTAATACAGTATAATATGTGTATACAATGTATACAATGTATAAAGATTTATGCTTGCACATAAAGAAAACTTTACATTATGTCACACAGTGCAAAACAAAAACTTTTTGCTGGCAGACTACATTTGGGGTAACTGGAAAACTGTTCAACGGACTTAAGTCAAGACTCATGTCTTAAACATTCTAATTTATAAAATAATTTGCTATTATTTACTTATCCTCAAGTTAAAATTTAACTGGTACCTGGTATTTTTAAGAACCATAAGTTTTTAATCATTTGACTATTTTCCCTATAGTAAATATGCATTTTATTAATACATGGATGTTGGCTATATGAAGGTTTATTAAGAAACACAGAGACACAGGACACATGGTGAGAGCATGACCGTTAGTCCATACACTGTGCCTTACACATGCTGTTTAACAGATATGGCTTGGAAGTTTATGTATGCCATAACCAGTACAAGTACACATCATGCAGAATAGACCCTCTGGTTAATAAAACACCCAGTGAAAAACACACAATATTCAAAGCTTGTGTGGAAACATGCAAACCTCCTCCAGACCAGTATGTTTTGAACAAATATAAAATGTTTCTAGACAACATAGGTCACCAACTTACTAAGCTGAATGAAAAAGCATGCACACCTAACAATACAAACAGTATGACTAGTTCGTAAACATTAAATACAAAGAAATATGGAATATACCTAGGCCTAAATCAGTTATCACAGATCTGTAGGCACTTCTTAGTGGATTCTTCTAATTTCTTATGTAAATCTGTTATTCAGACACGGTGTTTTCATGTGTGCCAATTAATGGTAGTCTTTAGTAGTACTCACGGTTTCATGTTGAAAATATCCTTCACACCCATATTGGAAATATGCTCCCTGTTGCGTTGCCGTTCAGTGATGAACTTCTCTTTGGTCCAAGTCATATGGACCTGGTCTGGAGTGGCATCAGCCTTGTCATTCAGAGCAGCATGGGATGCGGTGTTCTTATCATGGATCAGTTGTGCCTAAAAAATGATCAAATATATCAGATGGGTCCATGATGAACAGATACAGCCTGACTTGTTAAGCCACTATTCATCTTAATGTCCTTATTTACAATGAAACAATTTAATTGCTTGTTGGCTGGTAGCAATGCTATATAATAGTGATCATTAATATAACAATATTCATTCATTTTTGTAACCACTTAATCCTGATCAGGGTTAGGGGTTAGCCAGTGCCTAGACAGTACCACAGAGTGACAGAAGCATAAAACTATAGGGCAGAAACAACCTTTAACTGGGCACAATCCATCACAGAGCACACACACTCAGGGCACTTTAGAGACACCAATTAACGCGCATGTCTTTGGACTGTGACTAGATCACTCCACCTGGGGTCTACACCAAATATTTTTTTTCTGTGAGGTGACAGTGCTCCGCACCAAGCCTCCATACCTGCTTATATTAATAGAATGTGGTCAGTTTCAAATTGGAGTATGTTAGAAGCATGAGTTGGATTGGAGAGCATAACATTATTCACGTTTGTGATTTATTGTTTAAGTTGCTGAGTGTGCTATCTAATCAGCGAACTAACTAACAGTCTAGAGTTGTGTTTGAAATGGCATATTGTAAAGTCTGGAGCAATCCAGTACATACAAGATAATCTGCTGTTCACTCATCTGAGCTCTATTATGAATGATAATAATCGTATATTGTATATACAGTAGTTACGTGTAGTATACAGTCCATTATGATACTGTCTAATGTGCAGTATACATGAATACTGCACATTCTCTGAAACTAGATACGTGAATGTACTTTAAATTAACTATACTGCTCACAAAAATTAGGGGACATTTTTAAATAAAGTGTTTGTGAGCAGTATAGTTAAACATGGGTTTCAGCGTTACTGCAAGTCAGTTTCAGTTCACCTGGAAGCATAATGTTTGTACATGACATGGCTTTTCCAAGTTACTAATATATCACTTCTGTAATCACTGCAGTTGACATTATAAATAAGTGCACTGACCATGTGCAATGGCTGTTTGCCTCTATTGAAGTACAAGAGGTCATGCTCATTTTTGCTTGAACAAAATGTTTTTAGTTTTATAGGATAATATGGGAATGGATACGTGTATCCATGCCGTTCACGATCCAAACTAATTTCATCAGTTTTTGCCAGTTATGATGAGAACCAGATGTTTGTGAGAAAAAAAGTAGAAATACATACATACGTGACTGGAAAATATATTCTACCAACACTTTCACATAAATACGCTGCTCACTAGAATTAGGGGATATTTCATAATGGAATATTTCATTTTGAGTACAGTATATAAATTGATCAAATTAATACTGAACCAAAAATGGCATGCTATGATAACATTTATAATGTAAAAACACTGTATAGTGTAGTTCAAACTATACACATGCACGACATGTGTGAAGTTGAACCAGAAAGCTGGCATATTTTACATGCGTAAACTGATGCATATACAGACGCTCCTCGGATTACAATGGTTTGGTTCATGATACTTTAACTTATATGACCGATCAAAAGTCGATAAAACACAAACCATATTCTGATTTTTTAAATTTACCCTGGGAAAGCAATATACAGTACAATACTATCACACGTATGCTGACTGAACTGAGCAACAGTGCCAATGGCATAAATACTGTTGTTTTTTTTAATCCCCATTCTCAATACATTATTCGAAAACTAGATGAGACAATTAAGCAGCCTTTAAGTTAATGGCTTTGCCCACTGGTAAGTTATTGTAAGCATGTTTAAGGACGCTCACTCTACGATACATTCAGCACGTATAAACTCCCTACTGTAAATCGGGGAGCATCTGTATTTTATAGATAAAAGAAAAGAGAAGAGTGGATGGGTCAATGCAAGCAATTCGTTTCTTATACCAGTCTACATAAACAGGGCAGTCTGAGGTAAAGCAAAAAAGGAAGACTATTCATGTTCACAAATGGGTCACAAGGAGACAGAGGCCACTGTGCACACTATGGGTGCTGCATGCTTAATGGAAAGAGTCAGCAACAGTTACAGAACCACTTGACTGGCATGACAGAGAGTTCTGGGATCTGACGGTCTGTCCAAGTGGATGAAGTGCTTTGATTTATTCTAAGTTTCTCTGCACTTTTCTGTGGCTCTGTAACTGTGGGTATTGTATCCAGGGTTGCGGTCTCAGCGACACTATCTTTTGCATCGGCTACCTCGTTGTCCTGTTCGTCCTCCAGTGTGGCACCTTGGTTACTTGAACCCGAGCTTAGAGCCCTAGTGTGGTTCTTCCTCCGAATGGAACTACGAGATTCATCAGTGATGCTCTGAATCTGAGGTGGGTAAATGCCAACAGCAGCAGCAATATGGGAGATAATGGGTGACGTCATATGGCTACAACATGGTGTTCAACAAGAATTCATTCTGTGTCTAGCAACAGTTTTAAAAACAATAGTTGCCAGTCATTACCTTCAGTACCTGTATTGTATTTGCTTGAGTATATAATATAGTTTTGATGAACATTAAGTCAATTACATTGATGTTATTGACAAGTTCAAATTTTCTTAAGACACCTTAAATGGTTAGTTTCACAAGTTACATTTCTATACACAGAGTTAATGCCATAATGGAACTAAGATATGTTAGTATTACAATTTATCTGAAATAAGTATTATGTCACAGTAGCACAACAGAAAATCATGTACAGAATTGCTACCTCTCTTTCCCGTTCATTCCTGGACAGTTGCATCTGCTTCAGCATCTGGGAGCGCTGCTCCATGACCAGGGTCTTTTCATAGGTAAAGGCTGAGATATCACTATCATGCTGTTTTCACAAACACATCAGAGATTTAAAGGGTTATCAGATCCTTCTTAGACTGATAAAAATAAAATATCACAATGTCAGCGAGTTAGAATGAGTGACTCCATTTTTTATTAGGAGGCAAGGCATATTCAGATTTAACATTAGCTGTAAAAGCAACTATGATCGTCACTCATACACATGTACAGAAGGCAGTTGTGAGGGCCACTGCGCTTACATTGCAGAAAGTAGAGAGAGAGAGAGAGCTTCAGAGAAAAAAAAAACTAAATGTCATATCATATCCTTACCATTTCCACAACCTCAACCTCAGCATCCAATCGAAGGTGGTACAAGAACATCTGAAGGTCTTTCTTCATTTGAATGCTGTTATCATCCATCTGAGCTACAGTGAATATACGCATCTTACACTTCCTCCAAACCTAAGAAATATGTGGATAGAAGGAGAAGAAAAAAAATGTTAATACAGGCAGATAAATACATCCAAAATATATGAATTCAGTTTTCCCGAACTGATGGACACTCCACAAACCACATACAGTTACATTAACAGGAAACTTTAAGGCAAATACAAAATATTATTTTAGCTTTTAATTACAATTTTACATTTAATCTATGCGTCAAATCATGGTTTAAATTTCTGATATCAAAGGTACTATTATATATATTTATTCTATATCTATTGTTTTTACTATATACAGTATAACATAATCCAATGTGCTTTACAAGAAGAAGGTTGACAATATACCAATAAGCATTCAATAAAAAAATCATATTATGGCTAAAGCAACTTAAAATTACAATACAATGAAAGTAGAAAGTCAATAATAAAGAATCAGACAACTTACTACAAAGCTTACTAGAAAAAACCCCCCAAAATATTTAAAAAGTTATAATGTAAATATGTTAGATCTTCAAAATGTCAAAAGCACAAAGCAACCTAATAGATAACATTCATCTTCACAATGTCACACTGGCCAGAGCATCACACTGTCAATGTTATTCACTTTACCCATCAACAGGTAACATTATAATGGATGAGTGTACATATATACACACGTTCAAATATTACTGCTAAATTATTTATCATGTGTAACAAATAAGTACAATTAATTTTAACTACGAAGCGCACAGTGTCCCGGTCTGACACTAGAGGGCAGCGACGACATCCAAAACGTGGGATTGGGACCGAAAGCCCTGGTATGCACCAAGGTTGGCACTCCTTCCCACTGACGAGAGACACCGCCTTCAGGTACACAGCACATATATATTACGGGGATGTTTCATTTTGAAGTATCCCCTAATTTTTGTGAGCAGTATATTTAAAGCCATTTGAAAGCAGTGTCTTGTCGCACCCTCGCCTCGTTTTATACTGTTCCCTCATGGACTTCATGCCCACACACACACACACACACACACACACACACACACATACACACACACATATATACATACACACACACATACACACACATACACACAAACAAACAAATAGCTGGGAAAAAGAGATTCAGCATTATCGCTAATCATTAATAAAAATTTAAACTTTGTGTATGATGGGCTACATGACAGAATATGTTTACAATATGGTCCATACATCTGGATTTATGTTTTGTACCTTGTGCTGGCGGAGCAAGAAGGGCAGCAGCATGAGCATTCCTCCATCATGAACTACCCACCACACATCGATGGTGCCCTCACTCAGCCGCTCCTGCTGAGGAAGGTCATCCACATTCTTAGCTACTAGCAAAGCCTGGTGCGCTGCAGTAGTCTCTCGTACAGTCTCTAGGGAACACAGAGGTCTGATTTCAGCCTTATAATTATTGGACACAGGTTTTGTCATGTGACATTTCACTTCATTTGTTTTACAAAACAAAGTACTTGCTCCCGCAAATATGTCAAAAATGTTTTTTATTTGCCACAAGAAAGATACTAACCTATAAAATTTTTCCATGAGAGAGGGTCATTGGACTGTTTCCAGGAGCCAGGCCAGGCCATTAGGACTGTGTTGTGCTTCATGCCGCCGAGACCAGCTGACTGGACCAGGTGTGAGATGCCATCGCGCAGGTTGGACGTCACCACAACATGGCAGAAGCCCTTAGTTTTTTCTGCAGCCATGGCCATTCTGATGTTCTACAAATTTAGTAATTTAAGTAGTTAAACAATTATTTATTACTTAGTAATAACTATGAGTTAACTAAAATATTAATTACAGACAATCAATAACTAACAGTAACATTTTTACAGTAGAATCGCACTACAAAAAGATACAAAAGAAAAGTAACAAAAGATTATTTTAAGATATACATTCATTAATAATTTATATGTTAAATATTACCATATGGCATACATTCTCTTAAAGATGAGATTCATTAAAGACCATCAACAACTATTACATGATCACGTTAGCCAACTATCCGTTGCAGTTGTTCATTTTGCCAGCAGGTGTCAATCTTCTTCCATTATTTAGTCAAGGGTTTTTCAAACACTGGCGAGCTGTGAAGTATCCACTATTGTTACCTTGGCCTATACATTTATATTTACAGCATTTGGCAGATGAGCCAAAAACAGTAAACACAGCAGTGGTGGTGACATGGGACAATTTTGGTACATTGAAAACCAGATATGAGAAAGTGTTCCCCCTCTGCTTAAACAGGGGGAAAGAATAGTTTGTAATAGGTGACCCAAAAAAATGTATTTTTTTTTTTTATTTGAACATACACCAGTACGACAATTCAAACTGAAGCTGGAAGGTTGTTTGTTTTATGTGTGTGAATATTTTATTGTGCTCATGACA
Source organism: Parotocinclus haroldoi (assembly GCA_034779995.1). Classification (NCBI taxonomy): domain Eukaryota; kingdom Metazoa; phylum Chordata; class Actinopteri; order Siluriformes; family Loricariidae; genus Parotocinclus; species Parotocinclus haroldoi. Next base: position 12,471 of record JAUZST010027029.1, on the reverse strand, counting down.
CTCAAAAAAGCTTAGTCAGAGGATCATTCAGTAGGGAAATTTTCCACCTATTAGTTTTCCTGCCACACTAAATGTTCCTGATGTAGTCTAAATGATTGTTTTCTATTTGTTTTATTATAAGATACAGTTTAATTTAAAATATCTATAGCCAGTATAATATATGCAATAATGTTATGCTTTCTGGGTATAAACAAGAGGTCCTGCAGGTTAAATAGTTGAGAAGCTCTGTTTAAGACTTAGTATCTCTTCATCCAAAGGCCTTTTTCAGTAGAGTTATGTATCATCTACAATAATAAAAGTATCCTAATTGTTTAAACAATGTGTGAGCTGGCATTAGCAAGTATGTCACTAACTTTGCACCAAAGTAAAAAAAAAACATGCCTTAAAGGTTCGCTTATCATCAATGGCAGCTTAAAAACTAACTTATTTCACCATCTGTAAACTAACCCCATGCAGAATATGAATAGCTATCCATGGTCAGTTGTCCATGAAGGGCTTAAACCAGTCACAAACAAACACATTCAACAAACCTTAGTGGAATCATTCTGAGAAAAAGTAACAAACGAAAAGAAAGCAACAGATAACAACTGCTCTCACCAATTATATCATAAAAGATTTAAGTACACAGTGACAAATCAAGAGGTTGAGAATGATGGATTCAAACAACTTTGGATTATTTTAGACCTAAGATATACACTGCCCCAAAGTGTCGGCTAATTAGTGTTATTAATAAAATCCCAGAAAATATTAAGATATCTTTTTTTTTCAACAATGTACATCCCAATGTGAGAATGAGATAAGTACTTGTAAAATGCCACAAACAATAAAAATCACAAAATCTATATTTGTGGTACAGTTAGATTCTGCCAATTAGTGTAAATTACTTCCTAAAATTAAGCTGGCCTCTAGACTGTGATAAAATTAATATCATATTATAACCTATATGATACATTAATATTTTATTATTTTAAGGTTCTCCCAGCCAATGGTGTCACACCCCTCAACTTAAATGAGTAGGAGTGATTGAATCCAGCAAATCCTCTGGCAGTGTTAAGCGATTTTGAATGTAACGTGAACATACTTCCTTTAAAATGTACTCACTATTGACACTGTTTTCTTTAGATAAATACATTTTATGATAACTTGAAGTCAATCAGAGTGAAGTTCTTTTTTCAATCTTTAGGTCAAGTCCAGAGCGCATAATGAGAACACCAGGTACACTAAACCCTCAGTTGAAACTGGATACATGTTCTGGTAGCACTTGCAGAACCTGGTATGATCAGTGGATTGTATTTCACATGCATGCACAGACATACAATATATCCAGTAAGTAGCTAAAGTCTCACCTGCTCAGCTTTCTTGGCCTCAGTGTCCTTGGTGAGGTAGGTGCCTTCAAGAACAGAGCTCACAATAGTGAGCCCCTTGCCTGCCTTGAGTTGTGTAGCCAAGGAAAGAAGGCGAGGGTGCTTCACTTTTAGCTCGGAGTCGAGGTTAAGGAGCACCAGAACCTGAGGTCTAAAACACAAAGGTAGAAAAGGGTTTACGGCCATTGTATTTTCGGTTTCAAATACTCCCAATCTGGGGCCTTTCTTAAACCAAGTTGTGCAGAATACATGTATGTAATGGCAGGTGAAACTTGCGAAACATAGATTTCTATTGGCATATGTATGGTAAAATACATACTACACATTTTATGCAATCTGCAATATTAAAGTGGACTCAAAATGTATTATTAAAGTGCTGTATATACAAACAAAGATCATGTTTTTTCAAGAGTTTCACTAGCAGAAATGCTTGCTAAATAGATATGGTGCTGTAACAGTAAAATATTTTGATTTGAACTGATACACAGATCAGCTAATTCAATCAAAATGTTCTAGCCACTCACACAGATGGCACTATGAAAACTTTTTTTTCTTGGCACAAATAAAGGAAACTCTTATACAGCTAGGTTCAGGAGAGAAAACATGATTAAGCTTAAAGAACAGCATGTTCCAGGTTTGGTAAATCACTGCAGGGCAGGTAATATATTCCAAGTGGGATTAGTAATCATGAGCAAATCAAATAATCAGTTATATAAATGGAATATGTACACAGGAGAGGGCTCTTAAAGCCATCAGTCTTCTCACCTCCAGTTTTTGGTGTGTGGTGGTGCTTCTTCCAACCGTATGAGAGCATAGCGAGCTGCATTAAGGGAAAGTCCGCGGATTCCATCTCCCCATTCCTTCTCAGCTCTGTACACAGACATACAGTACATTTAGAAGTTACAAAGAAGCAGTGTTCATTACTGATCCACCTCCATATAATTGCAGCCACATTGCAAGTCAAACCACTTCACGTGCTGGCAAATCATCCATATCTACACTCAAATAATTAGTCTTATGTCAGCTATATGGATGGTTACTGTTACTAAGCAATAAATGGCAAGCTCAATTGTGCCATGAAAACACCAATTGGGGCACGCTTCATTTTAAAATATACATGACATGTACAAGAAAATAACACAGATTTAGCACAGGAAGTACAGGAGAAGGAATAAAAACTGTGAACTTCCACTGGGTTTAGCTTACCCTCTGTACTCGATGTATTTGTATATACAGCCGGCAATAACTATGGCTACTAAGGCATAGTACCAGGAGGAGATGAACATCAGTGCAAGACACAGACTCATGCCCAGGAAAGATAGTGCCCTGTTGGATAGATACATGTAAGTACAATAAAGCAGTAATGCCATTACTTTAATTAGAGCAGGTAATACTTGTCAGTTAAACAATTATACAAGTCAATTTTAATAGCTTACAGATGAACCAGCTAATGTTAAATGTAGTGTGTGCATATATATAACAAAACATAGCACACAGTTTAATATGCAAGACAAATATCTTTTTATGAGCTAGTGCATGTAATTTGCAGCTTATTGTTTACATTGACCGCTTAGCAACAGGAGCCTAGCAATGTCCCTTACACACAGGCATAATCAGTGTTGTAGTGGCCTCTTCTAAGTAGTACTATAGGTATAAACCCATTGCTAGGCATCAGCAGATGTCAACAAACTTAAAATACAAAACAAACACTAACAAACAAAAACAACAGTATATACACTCAGGAACAATCAGTATCAGTATACAGTTATGGGTATGAGACTGTGGTAGTCTAGCGGTTAAAGTACTGGACTCTGGACCTGATGGTCAACTGCTGCCACAGTTGGGTCCTTAAGCAAGGCCCTTAACCCACCATTGATTGAATTGTAAGACTGTATGAGTTGTAAGTCGCTCCAAGGCAGCTTGACAAATATCTAGGCCCAAAAGTCCAAGCCTGGTCTCCCTAATTGTTATAAATAAGAAACCTTGAGAGGAGCAAGACTAAGAAGGGAACCAATCCACTTGGGCAACTGGGATTGTAGTTCTGATGTACTGTTATAAATTCTGATTTAAAAAGCAACAATGGCACAATATGTCCATAACGCAGTAAGGTAGCTTCAGCTACTACTATCAGCACAGCAACTATCTTTGTGCTGTAGCTCGGTCAGCTTATTCAATAAATAGCAAAAGCGGGTATCTGTTATCTTGTGTGTGCCTGCCACACATCTCCTGTGCAGTGCTGTGTGTGTATTTCCATCAGAAAGATGCGCAGTGTGAGGGTGACTCTTTCAAAAAGCGAAAAGAACAGGAAGTTCCTAGCTCAAAGGACATGCTAACAGCCAGCCTGTTTACTTTCATCCCTCCATGACGGCTATAAAACTGCCCTAATAGCAATTAATCCAGGCTGCAGGTGGAAGTAGTGTGTATGTGCAAACATGCATCCGAACAGAGTAAAGGTCCTCAGAGAGATTTGAAAGTCTAATTAATATAGGTTACAGGAACAAAGCAGGTATCCAGGCTAAGCTACAATGATGTAAATACAAGATGCATCAAAACGAGGGGGGTGTTATCAGATTTTTCATAAAACAGCTGCATCATTGATTGTCTTTGCACACAGTCTGCAGTGGCGCTTATAAGCTCTTTAGCTTTTTTGTATTTGAACTAAAAATAAAAAATAGATGATAAATAAACCCCATTTAAACAAACAAGACAAAATGTTATAGTGGGGTAGTTTGCCATTGCTTTCTCGACCCCTCCCAATTTATCCGGGTTTGGGACCGGTATGCAGCTGTTTCCAGTTACACGGCTGGTCTGTTTTGTATACACAAGTCAATGACAATTTAGAGACACCAATTAACCTAATACACATGTCTTTGTACTGTGGGAGGAAACCAGAGTACCCGGAGTAAACCCACACAGACATGGGGAGGACATGTAGACTCCACAAAGAAAGGACACAAGGCGCTCCACCCTGGGATTGAACCCGGGACCGTCTTGATGTGAGGCAGTGGTGCTATCCACCGAGCCACATGCTGCCCATGCTTTCAATACAGAGCTTTAAATTAAGTTTAGCCACTCACATGTTTGTTTTTGTGTTTTTAGTTCTGTTTAATAGCCTTCCCTAGGTCTATATAACACAATACTAAGAAGGAAGTAAAAAAAGAAATTAAAATCAGCCAAAATAATTACAACTGTTCAAGATTTTAGCAGGAACTACGAAACATCAGTGGCATCAAATTGATCAATGCACTGTACTAACCAGTGGTAAAATTTAAAGCGAGGTCTCCAGTTTGGAGTGCGCAGTAGTGTCTGGAGAGCACAGGCCAGGTTCACAAACAGGTAACACATCAAAAAGAACCTATGAGCAGACAAACAAACACACAAACTGAGGAACTGTAGCTCACAGACTTTCATAAAGAGCCAGTAAACAAGGCAAAAACAGGTTAGTCTTCCTGGAGAATGGAATAATGAAAGAGAAGGGCATATCCACTTAGATTTGAGGGTTTGAGGGGTTATTAAAGCCACATCATCATTATAATTGGAAGAAGAGCCCAAAAAAAAGAAATGAGGTTAAATGTTCTGTGGTTAAAAAGCATAAGCAGCGATGAAAGATACATGGGCATCCAAGCAAAAATAAAACAGAAGGAAGAAGGGAGAAAAATAAACAATATAGCATCAAGAGTGTAATGAAAAGATGCAAAAAAAGGGTTAGAGGAGAAGTAATGTTTATACATAATTACTTCAAGACAATGCAAGTATATGCTTTTTAAGGAGCCATATACATGAGAGCTATAGCAGAACAGCTGAAGAAATGAGGGCTATAGAAAGACAGCTACACTCACATGGACAGGATGGGTGCCACAGCATCCAGTGAGGCAATAAGAATGCCAATCTCACAGATGCCAGCAGTGAGTAGCAGGGCCCATGTAGGCTCCCCGTTTGCTTTTCCATGTCCAAACACCTAAGAAGACCACCAATATGAGATTTGTGTTTCTTAAAAACACATCATGTATTAGCAATAAGCACTGCCAACTATGTCAAAGGCGTTTTAGGGAACAAACAATGTACATATACGGCTCACAAAAAATAGGGGACAAAATGAAATATCGCCTAATTTATGTGAGCAGTGTATTTCCCTTTAACAATGGTAAAGGTAGTTAATCAGCTATAGCTATAATTACAGGACTAGACTACAAAACATGTTTTGCCTTTATCATTCAAGTTTTAGAAATGAATGCAAGAACTGACGTAAAACATGTTGGCAAAACTACCCAAAACAACTGTTTACAAAAATAATAACAAACACAAGTACCTCTTATTTTTTTATGTCAGTCAGCCTACAAAATAAAATCTGCAATAAACTATAAAACATAAGTCCAAAAGCTACTGTAAAACAAGTGTGTGCAATTAATACCTCTAGGAAAGGCACAATACCATCTCTAGCAATGGCTTGCAGCAGTCGTGGGGCACCTGTGAGACTCTGAAGACCAGCCCCACAGCAGGAGAAAAATGAGCCGATTACAATCACCCAAGGTGAAGGCCAGGACAGAGTACCAATAACCAAGTTCCCTTTGACTGAGTCCCCAAACCTAAAACAGAGAAACATGCTTGAACACAATGCACCAATCTCTAACAAAATACACGGAAATCAATAAATAAATAAACAAATAAATAAAACAACTGTTCTAAGAGACTGAAATCAAAGTCCTGTACACCCTCCCATCTAACACACTCTTAGGGCACCAGTCAAGGACATATTATCATATTATGTTCAACTCACCTGATAGACATCATGCACATGTATGGAACTAACTGCAACTTTTATCCTTCGGTTTTGGACATTGTCTTCATTATGTCTGAGCACTTTTATATTTTATACTGATCTTGAATTGTGAACTGCTTTTGTTTGTTTTGTAACTCACTCCCTTTTCACATCCTCTGAGGCAATTTGTTACACAATCTGCCTGGGACAAACTGTCCCAAACTATTTGCTTAAGCCTTTCAATAAAAATATTTACAGGAAAAAAGAAGAAGTAAAGAGCACTCACTTATCTCTTAGAACAACACCCTCAATGCATGCACCAAAAAGCACCACACATGAGAGGTCTGAGTTCCACAGTTAAAAAAATATTTAAGGACCAAGGATTTGAACACAGACATAGCATGAATTTACAAATTACACATAATAACGTAGTAAGTACTGCCGCAAAATGACAAACCCCTTAAACATCCATTAAGGGTAACTTTTATTATTATTTAAATTTTAATATGTAGACTATAGAAGAGAAACAGATTGCATAAGATCAGATTATATAAGAGTCTATATGTTCCTTTATCTAAAGCCATTGGGACGAAGGATACAAATTATGGTAGTTGTTGCTATGGCAAGGATGGTTCCTATGGGAATAGACCTCTGGGCATCCCTTAAATCTCCCGACCGATTGGATCCAGCCATTATACCTGTAAAATAAAGAGGGAGTAAGTAAGACGTAATTCTTAACACCCTGGCAGACACAGTTACAACCCCAAACAAGTTGTGAGAGTATGGAAAATGCAAATAAAAGAAAAGTGCAGTGTTTCTTACATTTACATTGACCTCTATTTCATTGCAGATAGCCCTGAGGTACTTAATGTTTTACGTAGAAAACGTAATTTAATTTGTTAATAAACATCCAACCTGCAACCTGTTCCAAAATATTAAGGATGGTAAAGTGTTTATCACTTTGTAATGTTTATATTCCTTCTCACTGTTAAAAAATGTTTTATCACAGAGGTTAAAAAGTGATGAAGTGATTCAGTTGTAATTTTGTTCTTCCTGCAAACACGTCTTAAGATGCATTAAGGTGCATTTCTCATTTCAAAATTTTCCACACAGGCCAAAACTTGTGCCTTCTTCTTCTGCAGCCTTCCCTTTGTAATGTGTACATCATGTGATTTTGCAGTGTCCTGTTGATAAATTCTTGGACGTTCCTTAAAAAATGGTTGTCTCGAAGGCAACCTGGGCGGCACTAAAATCTCAATGTACTTTTCTGCATTAATGTTCCCATCAGAGGAGTGTAACTGACCTTTAAGGGCACTGACAAAGCCCCATAACATGACAGAGCATTTGGGCTTGTTGCTGGTCAAATCTGGATGGTCCTTTTTGTCTTTGGTCTGCATTTCTTCCAAAATACATCTGGAATACTGATTTGTCTCACCACAATACGTTTCCATTTTGTGTCCATGCCTGATGTAAGCTGTTTAAAATCACACAATTAAGTTTTTTTTTTTTTTTACCGTATTACAAGCTCTAAATCGTCACCACCTCGGCTTTTTGGAAATTATGAAATTAAATGGATTTAAATAAAATTTTAATAAATATCAAAGTAAATGTAAGTCACTCTGCATTTTATTTGCATTTTCCATATGGTCCAAACATATATTTATGATCATTTTTATGTATAAAGGTTAACCAATTTAAATGTTCAGATCCACAACATTTACAGCATAAAATAGAACAAACATACTGACTGGAATGTGCATATAAGAGGGAAGAATGTGTGTCTATGATTTACTACTACACACACACTATAGTTAGATCTTTATGTAGAAAATGCTACAAAATATTTGGGAATATTTAAATACCTGGAATTAGCCTTTACTGTATTGCTGCATATTGCGGAAGCTGGCTAAAACCACTTCAGCTTAAGTTAAGTCACTCTGTCATGTCTGTCTCATCCTAAGACTATAATTCTTAAAAGGGTTGCAGTTTGGACAAATGTTACATAGTTGTGTACTCTTATTATGCACTCTTATTATGTGAGTTCTGAGTAAGCTAGTTATCCTGTCTCCTTAGTACATGTAAAGTTCTTCCCGAAAATGACTAACTTATTTCCAGTTGCTGTTTCACTATGCATATTTTGCATACTTTAGTTTAGATTACACTGCATATTCTCATGTATTCTGAAGAACAGTTTTTCATCAGCGCTGACCTGTACACTATTGTGTTACTGTGAACAGCATGAGGCCCCTGACAGGGAAATGACTGGCCTGAGTCACACTTCCAGCTGCAGGGAGCAGATAAGCATGATCTTTAGACTTGATCACAGTCTGGCTATGGGCTTATAGTTAGAGTTGAAGTTACCAGGCAAGAGCAGGAATTAAACATAAGAGCTAGAATAAGAAAAGTACTCTCTACTAAGCTACACAAATTACTGTATTTCATAAAATGAGGATGTTTAGTGTGGGTCGTGAAACTGAAAGAAGAAAAGAGAAACGTGTGACTATGAATGGTGATAAAAATGGTAAGGGAAAGGTGAGCTTAGGGTGTGTCCTTACCAGTGACTGAAGGGAAGTATATGCCCACAAGCAGGGTGAAGAAGGTTGCTATGTCATTCGCAACATATGGTAGGGAGCTGTCCTGAGTGAAGTCAGAAGTTGCCACTGACTCGGTCCTCTTTTCCACCAGCATTCCAGCATGGCCATAACTCGACCACATGTTCTCTGCTCAAACAGAAACATCCATTGCAACTTCATTATGTGAATATTCTGAATACAGTACTTTTATGCTACATCAATGTTCACTAAATCAGCAGTGACTCTGCCAGTAAGGACTGGTTTTTAGCACTGGTATTATGTTAAATGTGGTATTACAAACTGGTATTATGTTAAATGTGACTTGAGCCAAGCACTGTAGAATACTAGACAAATTTGTTTACTGTTAGACTAATCTGACCATCGTAGCTATCATAGCAAAACTTCAGAAAATTTTCATTAAATATATCGGGTTTTCTCCAGAGTGTTTGGTTATGTGTCTAATTATAGCACAGAAAAAGGAATATGTCACAACACACTAGTGAAGAAAGATTTCCTTGCATCTTTTGGAATTTTTTAATTCGAAGGATTACAGTTCCGGGTTTTGTGGTGTATAAAACCACGGATGGCCAAAGATATAATAATGCCACCCTACTATAGTGAAAACATATATGTGGCTCACCTAAAATAACTCCACTTGTTAATCCGGGTATGCCTTGCAATTCCGTAACATTGTTCAGATAAAAGTATTCATTGCAGGTGGCATTGAGGTGGCTGCTGTCGCAAAACAGAGACCACAGCTTTGTGGTTACCGTCATATTGTCGACCATCTCAGTCTTCAAGCACTTGTCAAAGTTGTGGTTCTGTAATGTGCGGTTGCCCAGCAAGCAGACCCTTTCAGGAACAAAAAAAACAAAAGTTATTACATAACAAAGCTAAAATTATATATATTAAAATAATGCATTTGTCAGTTGTAAAAAACATAAGTAAATATAACACTATATAAAAAAGGTGCAAAGTCACACAACTCAAATGTCTTTACCCTTTAACCTGTGTTTACAAATTAGCTACCATAGAAAATCAAAACCTACTCACAAATGTCAGTGACAGGACAACACATGAGAATTTTTAAAACAATTAACTAAAACCCTACATGAAAGAGGCACTAGGAAATGTGATAACTCACGGAAACACTGGCGGCTCAAAGATGGTCTTGACTACTCCAGCATAGATGGCCAGAATGGACAGAACAACGCAAGCCAGAAAGACCAGTGCTAGTTTGTTGACGTATTTCACTCCAACAAACACTACCAGTGCCATCAGCGTCAGGCAGCAAGTTCCATACACCCGCATGTTGTTTAACATGGCCTCTGCTTCATACTCCTTCTCCTCTGCCTTAAATATTGCAGCACTTGGCACTATGTAAGTCTGAATTACAAAAGAGGATGAACAGGTAACATTAACAATTAAAATTACATAGTTTATATAGTCAGCAAATAAAAATAAAACAGATTTTATATCAGTTCTTAATATTGTATTACAAGCTATCATTGTAGGCCGACAAACAATTTAAAGACACAAAAATTAATGTATGTATTTATTCAATTATTTACAGAGGAAAATCTAATCTAAATCTAATATTACATATTTGTTAGTGGCAAATATATCTAAACCTGCAGGACTAGTAGTTAATTTTCAGGTGAAATTAGAGTCAGGTAGGATCAATAGGATAACAATCAAATGTGAGTAGGTACCCAGTTGTATTTAAACGACAGAGATCAAAGTTATCATAACACAATCATGTGGACGTATATCATTTCCGGGGTTTCTGTGGCCCACACAGAAAAAAAGAGTTGTTCATCATCACCAGGCTGGAAAACACTCTCTAAAAAGTTTGGACTACACTAATTCACAATTAGTCAGATTATGTAACGTTATGCGTGGCAGGGTTGCAAAGGCAAATCCACTGCTCAACAAAAAGCCCAAAAATTGCTGCCCATTTACAGTTTGCTAGAGAAGTCAGAAGATCATCTGATAAACATTTTGTTGGACAGAAAAGACCATTATAGAATTGTAAGGTTTAAAGGAGAGGCATTAAGTCTAGATAAAGAAAAACTGCATTCCTGTAAAACATGTAGTGGTAGTATGCTGGTTTGAAGCTATTTTGCTGAGTCTGAGACATGGTGACTTGTCATTATTGATGGAACAAGTAAATGAAACTGTCAGGACATGCAGCAAGACAGCAACCCTAAGCACACAATCCTAAGATTGCTCAACCAAAGAATGGTTAAAATAAAACAAAGTTAAGGTTTTGGAAAAGTCACAGTCCTCACCATAATCCAATAGAAAGGTTGTGGAAGGTTAACAGTTCATGTGAGCCTTTACATTATTAGATATGGTGGATAATCTATGATGTGAATGTAGTTTCCTCCAAAGGACCTGCAAATAGTCTAACCTTATGAGAGTATGATTGAAAAGTTGCCTGATAAGAAGCTACAACTGGGTTGTAGCTGGAACTTCATGCACAACACTGATTAAAAAAACATACAGTATACCCAAATCGATAAAGAAATGTAATCTGTAATACTTCTCTAATGTTATATTTTATAATTTAGCTAATTTTATGTATTGGTTATTTGCTATTTAACATTAGCAGTACATATGCTGTACCTATTGGCTGGAATGAACCAGTACAGAATTCTGATACCCTAATTTAAAAAACCAAAATAAATTATACAAAATTGTAATAGAAAAATTTTCATTGCTTTCAGATGTGTTACGTGTGAGTGCATGTGCGCTCTCTTTGCATGTATACTTAGGTTGCCAGGTGATGGTATAAATGTGAGCCAATGCTTTCTTCTCTTGGGACTAATCACCTGTTGGAGAGGTGATGTTTTGAACTTTAATATACGGCAAGAAGTGTTGAACCATGAGGGAAATATGATACATAACTATGAGAGAACACTGGTTTTGCCATTTAACTGACACACTAGCTCACCTTGTGTTCAATTTCAGGTTCTATATGAAACATTTTCTGCTGAAACTTAGCTATACTGTAAGGCTTGGTTTTGCTCTATATATTATGAACAGGGAATCAGTGGTTCTCTGATATATTTCACCACATATGTACGGTTCCAAGTACAGCACTTGTTGTTTTTATTATTTTGGAATAAGATTGGAACGAATAATTTAGTGCTAGATCATATGATTCTGAGTTTGTTAATTAATTTATTTTAGTGCCATCCAATATACAGACTCCATTAGTGATCCTTAATTGTACATTATTTTAAAGATTATTAAGATGTAATTTTTTACTAGACATACTAGAGATGTACTAGACAAAAAAATGCAACATTACTATCCTGTTTCCTCTGGTATCACATCTGGATCCATTGTTAAACCCAGATTGTTCATAAAACCCCCAAAGGCTTCTTACATCCCCCATCATGTGTTGCAATATGATGAACAAAAGCCCAAGCTGTCACTGAAACCCAAGCACAATTAACTTGTAGGATATTAATTAATGGCAATCACAATTCATCATGCATTTTACATGACTGCATTGTTTACTAATACACTGCAGGACAACTATTGGGTCGCTTGGATTGGTAGCACCGCTGTTTCACAGCAAGCTGGTCCTACTTTCAATCCGAGGGGGAAGCAGCCTGGGTCTTTTCTGCATGTACTCCCGGTTGGCCCCCCTTGTGTGGGTTTACTCCAGGTACTCCAGTGTCCTACCACAGTCCAAATATATTTATGTTAGGTTAACTGATTACTCTAAATTGGCATTGACCTATTTGTGTATATATATATATAT